>RJWM01008384.1:51523-73142 GCA_004363535.1 Dasyprocta punctata | reverse complement strand
GACACAGAGAAAAAAGGGAAAAAGTGCTAACTTTACACACTGAGAGATAAACTGTTAATTTTATGTAACCTTCAAGAAACTATACCCGCTGTCCCACCAACCACCATAATTTCTAAATCTTATTGTTCAATAAAAAGAACCACATATCCTTAAAGAAATATGTATTTCTAAACCTGGAATAGGGAAAATAGAAGATGAATATGGAGGAAGTATTTAAAGAAGGATTTGAAGAATGAGAGGAGAATAGCAAAGAAAAAAATTAATAAGTAAAAGAAAAAAATTCGATTTCAATATGAATGGAACACTGATTGCCCACATCTAGAGGATGTGAGTATTAAATCGATTAGGGATTATATGTGATGATCCACTGAAGAAAATGTGACTCCATGAATTTAAACTGATATTTTAATCAGAAATGGACTATTCATAAAATATCTCGGTAGTTATTCATAGACCATCACTAATTATAAAATGGAAAAGGAATTATGCAGCAATGGATTCTCGCAGGCATAACCTCCATCTGGGGTTCAAAGGGAACATCACCAAATGATAGGACCAAATCAATTAACTGACCATACATTTACTAATTGACGATATTTAACCTCTTACTGCCAGGTGGCGCTGTGGTATGTAACATCTCTTAGTGACAGAGGGACTTAGGGGATTGAGATGTTATTGGAGAAACCCACTCACCTGAACCACAGTCAAAAAGTTTAGATACCTATATGTGTGATGATTTGGTTTTTGATGTAGATTTTTTTGGTAAATAAATATCTCAGAAACTGCAAGAAACACACAGTGCCCTGTCTCCTCGCTTCTATAACGTGTATATATCCCATGGATGGACACCAAGTGAAGACCTTAGGTGGGTTGAGATTTCAGCTTGTATGTTTGCATGCACGTAGAGACTTTTCTCTCTGAGTATTTTATGTATTCAGCCTGGCTATAGTTGTCATCAAGGAATACAACTGATGTGAAAGGATGTTACATTTACAAATTTTCCTGAACAAAAGTGAGTACTATATTGATTTCTGGGTCTTTTTATAAGCATGAAACAACATCACTTTTCATAATTTATCTTCACATCTGAATGCTAATACATGTTTTGCTTTCACAATCTGCACATATACACACAGGTGCAAATTACGTGAGGTGGGTTTATTAAGTAAAGTTATACAAAAGATGCGAGGGAAGCCTAGGATGCATTGAGAACCAGTTGCTTGGGCTCAGAAAAGACACCAAGAGAGAAGAGAATCTCATCCATGTAGGTTCTGCTTTCACAAGAACTGAAAAAAACCAGCTTATTAGCTGGCATCCTGGGGTTTATATTAAGGGGAATGTGACTCTTAGGGCTAAAGTGTTTAAACGCATCCTTTTTCTGTGAGGACTGAAGCAGCAACCAGGCTCTTCCACTCAGCTGCCCCAATCTTGTATCTGAGGATGTTGTGCTCCCAGCACATTCTGCAGCTATTCTTGAACACTGACATGGGAGAAAAGGGAAAGAGCAGAGTGAGTCCAAGCTACCTAGAGCACTGTCCTGTACACAGCACTTCCCACAGTACACTTTCCAGGAGACTCCATGGTCATAGTGTAAACTGAGCTTTGGGCAAACTCAGAGAACTAACTGAGAAGCAGCTAAATCCCCTTGATTTGATTTTATCCCTAAAAACATAAATATGGGGAAATTACTTTCAGGAAAAGCATGCACAAGAATGAGCTGTGCATAATGAGACATGTCTAGTAAAGCAAGACACTGATTGCTTTTTGAGTCCCAGATATGTAGCCAACTCATTGACCTTTGATAGTCTAATCCCTGGAACAAAACAAACAAACAAACAAACAAACAAAAAAAAACTGGTGAGTAATGTACTGGAATGGACCAGAGAGACAATAGAACACTCATAGACTGGCAAACACTTTCCCAGGTCATGTTCCCAGTGACCCACCTTCAGCCAGCACCCCCAACTTCATAGTACATTTAGTCACTGATCTCACCAAGGAGTTCTACTGCATCTACTGAGGAGTATACAGACTCCATGGTTCATTCAGCTTACAAACACATGTTGGTGTTGGGAGACATTTTTTATCTAAACAATAATATTGCATGCCTGGCATCCAAAGGACTCATGAACATCTCATTGTGCCAGATGTATATACTCCATCTCTAAGAGTCAACAATCTCAGCAGTGCTGAAAAGCCCAAGTCCAAAGTGTATTCTGAGACTCAGGCAAACTTTTTCTGTGAGGACCCCTGTAAATAAAATGTCTAGGTAAACACTTCCAACACACAATTTCACATGGTAAATAGTCTCATTCCAAAAGGATGCAATACGGTAATGACAGAATGAAACAGCATTGCCTAAAGACCAAAAGTGAAATTGCTGAGACCTGAGATACCGAGTCTAGTAACTGCAACAAGCTGTGGAAAGATGTGTATTTCAAAGGTCGTGGCAGTCCAATCCTCACAGAATTTCCACTTGCATACCTGATTGTCTCTGTCTGGGTGTCTCTGCTCATTGCCTGTACCTTCTCTGAGATGTTCCATATTCCTGGCTTCTCCAACGTCCTGGAGTGACACCGTACTTCTTTGTTCATGTTCATAGATTCTTGCACTGCTTGCATAGGGTGCACTGCATGGCTTCCAAGGTCTTCCCTTGAAACCTGGGTGAAGCCTCACTGGTAACACAGCTTCAACATTCTGCATACCTATAAAACTAATGCCACATTGATGACATCAAGGTCTGCCACCAGTTGAACAGTCAACAGGCCTTTTTGCATCATGGCTGTAGAGGCTTCTGCATTGTTAGATAGTTGAGAACTGTAAAACAAATTCTGAAAAGCATGCTCTAGGCCACAGATCAGAAGGAAAGAGCAGAGGGATTCTCTTCCCAAATGAAAGATAAACACTTTTTGACCTTTGACCTTTTAATGAGTGGGTCCTTGTTAAATTCTGAGTTTTCTAAATCCAGCTTTCCCATAATCCTGATGCAAAGATCTTGGCTTCTTTTTGATGTTGGTATTTTCAGCAGCCAGACATTCTTTTACTGCAACTTGGTAGGGGCTTTCTATCTGATGAAACTGTGGCCTTTTCACATGGACTTTCTGCCCCTGATTTTTTCGGTATATGTGACAAAAGTCAGCTAGCAATACATATGCTATAGCCAAAATATCAGGTGTTTTAAAAGTTTCATCATCAGATTACTTAATCTGACTCCTTTAAACTCATTTTCCTATAAAGTCTGAGGGCATTGGCAAAAGTATAGAAATTTTCTGTCATAGTATAACACACATGACCTCCAACCCAAAGGCCAATGCAGTCCTTGTTCCTCCATGTAATCAACTGCCCGTGGCCTTAACTGTCTGCATTTCTATAATCGTTCTTGTGTCCTGAAGTCCATCAGTGTTGCACATAAACCACTACTCACACCTTTCTAGGGTTTCTCTAGCCTGCTTCTCCTAACGTTTCCAGACTCCTCTCACAAACAGATTCCAAAAGCTCCTGATCTCCATTGTCACTTACAGTTAGAGCAAGGTTCCCACTTCTCTGGTACAGATGTCTGTCTTAAGCTTTTTCTCAACAATGGCACAAAATAACTAACACTAACAATTAAAAAATATTTAAGTATGTATTCCATGTTTCAGGGGTAGGATGGCATCTCTCTCCTACCAGCTGCAGTAGAAAGTTGGACATCATTGCTGTTCTTTGCATTAAGTGCCTAGTCATAAAGGTAGCTGTTAAATAAGTGGATAAAAAAGACTGAGTAAGGAGATATTTCTTCAGCCACACTTGAATTGCAAACTTTCTCTAACATTTTCTTAGCAGTACTTTCTTGGTTACTTTTCTCTAGCTGTTGAAACAAAACACCTGATACCCAAAATGAAGGAAGAAAAGTTTATTACTGATAGTTTTTGGAGATTTCAGTCCATTCTCGTCTGGCTCCACAACAGGGTGGCATGGCTGAGGGGCAACCATTCACGGTGGCCACAAGCAAAAAGAGCAAAAAGGACAAAAGAGAAACAAAACAAGAGAAAAAGGGCAGAAGGAGAGAGAAAGCATACCTCCTTCTGGCCCTAACATTGTTACTGCCTCAGCCCCTGGCTGGGTGCAGCACCCACATTGCCAATCCCAGTACTAGACAATGAACCAAACACAAATGCTAGATTCAGCTGCTTCCATGACTGCTTGCAGCTTGGGGGGCCACCTGGACACAAGGCATAACAAGTACTGACAGCATTCCCTATAGTATTTTGCATGTGTCTCTCACTTAATGCATAATCTCCACAGTCAGTAGATGCTAGAAACCTGTGTCTTTGTTTTTGTTGTATTATTATACTTATCACACTAACTGAATCTACAGTGAGTGACATCAGGATTTATTCAATTTTTTAAAAATATTTGAGCAGCTTTTACTGTGTCTTAGGGTAAATGTGGAGCATCACAATTTTAAGTTAGATTTCACTGGTATGGTGGATTGACAAATGGTAGTCAGCTTGTAAGAACAAGCTGAACTGAATCAGCATGATGCTGTGTGTGGATGGTCTATCGGAGGGTTGTTGCCAAATTAAAAGAACTAAAGAGGAAAGTGTGGTGTTGTTCGTTTCCTGGAAGTTGTTGTTTCTCCTTTTGCCATGGATTCTTTGGGATTTACTTATTCAGCTTCTTCCTTGATATGAACTTGACAGTTCTGATCATCAGAGGACCCCGGAACATCATTGTCACTGAAAATGACTGTGGATCTTTTCTAAGGGAACCCTGGTCCTTACTTTGAGTGTCACTGACTGGTTCTAGTACAGAAACCTCAACCCACTGGCACAGAACTTTTATCCCCCCGGCACCGACAACCTGACTTCTAACGCTTACCTTTGTGTATTCACAGCCCAGGTCCAAGAAACAGATTTGTGTGAGAAATTGTCATGGTCTCTAGTTATGCAGCTGGAATCATGGAAGACATTGCCTTGGGATCTGAGACCACAGCTGGATTTTGGGGGCTCTTTAGTGTATGGAAACGTTTCCTCCCATTTTTGAGTTTGACTGTTTGGGTGACTATAATGAAATATTCCTGTAAATTTCGTGTCCTATAGTAAATTGTTTTCCATGCAAACCCTGATTACAGCAATGGGTAAAACATACTGGATTCAATAAACTCTTAAAGTGTGTGGGTTTATTCTGATTCACAAGTTTGTGTGTTGCGATTACTGCAGTTTGGTTGTAGTGTGTGACACCTGTGGTGAGGTGACAAATCAGTAAAGGTGCACAGAGCAGAGCAAAATCACTCACCTCATGGACAGAGAAAAAAAATGAGGGAGCAGGAGTACCACAATTACCTCCAAACGCAGCCTTCATGACTGACTAATCTCCCAATAGACCCCATATCTTAAAGTTTCCTTTAGGTGCCACCTGCATCCAAATCACTAGCACACAGACTATTGGGAGACATATAGCTTCTCAGCCGTACAAGTCTTATAACTTAAGAGCAGTTTTGCCTAGAGCCTCACTGATCCTGCTGCTGCAGTTAGAGTTGTGTGTGAGTTTCATCATTTATGACCACTTTGTCAAATAGCTATACATTAAGGATCCTGAGCTTCCCTTGTGTCTTACGTAAGTTTCACCCTATTTCTTTCCTGTTAATGTCTTCAGTGCAAGTGCAATAAAGAAGTGGAGAAGCTGATAATGAACAACCTCAAAACCCACTGCGTTGGGTTTCCTGTTGTAATTGTGACCCTGCAGGGAATTGAGATTGACTTGGGGAAGAGTAGTAAGGCAGAATATCTTCAGCATCGTCATGGTTGATAGTGAAGCCATTGTAAGAACACTAGAACCTCTGCCCAACAAACATTTTGGGACCACTGAGCTGGAAGATGGTTGAAAGAAATCCTGAAAACTGTCCTGCTGCTGCCAGTTCCATGTCACTTGGGCTTTTGCTGTGCTTAGAGCTAATAGGGACTTCCTTTAGAGATGCATTGAAGATTCTGTTCACTGTATAAAAATATTATGGATAATTGTAAAGTACATAAAAATATATGACAACTCCATCTTCTTTTGATGATTTACTCTAGTAACTCCAAAGTGGGTCTTCCTATACTCAGCCATGTTGAAACTATCTATTATTCTGTATCTATCAAGAGAGATCAATCTTACTGAACAATAATAGTTTCCAAAATTCAGTGATAACATACAAAGATTTGAACAGGAGTGAGTGAAATAAAACACCTTTGTAGATTTAATTTTCTTTTGCGTCCTTGTACTCAGCCTCCAATCAATGCTTTTAAAATAAAATCCCTCCACTGATATCATAGTCCAGAGTCAATCTAATTTTGATTACATAGCACTTGCTAGTGTTTGGGAAGATTGTGTCCTGCTATAGTAGTACATGGAATTCCTTACTTCAAGCCTTCAATAACAAGAAAAAATAAACTAAAAGCATCATAAGGACTGAAAGTTCATTATTGTGGAACAGGGTGTAATAGGTGTCCAGCCTCTGAGTGTAAGTGATGGAAGCATCATTGACTTTAGGACCGAGAAAGTGGACAGATAAATTTTATCTACACTGAAGCCAGTTCACTGATTAGAGTAGGTTCATCAGTTTCACCTATGTTCCATGCTTTTCTTTCTCACAAACTGTATCTCCTCATGATTTTAAGGAAATTTTGCTCCTGAGGCCAATTTGATCTCTCCATCTGAACAAAGCCAACTTATTTTAAAACTTTATAAAACTAGCACTTTCCTTGTCTGGCAATAATGACAAGCTGAAATGTCTTATATGTTGAGGTGACATGAAATTTACATTTAAGGGATCAAATATTTCTAACCCCAATTATATCCTTATAGTAAAGCAGCCACTGACTCACTTCCATAAATGTCATCTCATACACTTAAGCAGAGTGGGATCCAATGAAAGAGGTTAAATGCCCCTCAGAATAATGCTAGAGCTATGCTAGAATACATTTTACAAACTTCAATTCCCTCTGGGTCAAACCAAAGCAGTTGTCTGCAGCTGATTTGCATGTGCATTCACTGTATAAGGGTTTATACAGTTCAAAGCTTCTTAAAAGGCAGCTCCCCTCGTCCTTTGTGGATCCTCATGAGAATCCAGCTCTCAGAAATGGGATCGGGGGCTCACCTGCTGTTGTTTCTGCTGCTCTGGGTTCCAGGTAGTTGAGAGATCCGCAAATATTTCACATACTTATCAAGGCGGTTATTATTTTCTATGTGTGTGTTTTCTTTGTTAATGGAAAAAAGGCATTTATTTTAGATTTCACATTTTAAATTTCCTTCAGTTTCTGATTACTCAGCAGTGCCTGCAACTGTGGCGACAGGCGTGACCAATGCAACTGTGCTAGTTTGTAATGTCTCAGTGAATCTGTTATAATCAAGTGTGTTTATCATTCCAGGGTCCAGTGGGGACATTGTGCTGACCCAGTCTCCAGCCTCCTTGTCTGTGTCTCCAGGACAGAAGGCCACCATCTCCTGCAGGGCCAGCCAGAATGTAGATTATGTGGATATATACAATAGTGCAACTCTTATGCACTGGTATCAACATAAGCCAGGACAGCCTCCCAAACTCCTGATCTATGAAGCATCCAAACGAGCCTCTAGGGTGCCTAACCGGTTCAGTGGCAGTGGGTCTGGGACAGACTTCACCCTCACCATTGACCGTGTGGAGGACGAGGATGTGGCGAACTATTACTGTCAGCAGAGTAAAGGATCTCCTCCCACAGTGCTCCAGCTCTGAACAAAAACCTCCCCAGGCAGCTGCTCACTGTGGCTCAGTCTCACAGATGTTCCTCTTTCTGCAATGATCTTTAGATTTGTTTATAAAAACTACCCTAACTATGAAAGGGAAAACATCTAAACTACTGTTAGTATGTTTGTCCTAATGGATGAATTAAAATTTACCTTCTTCCTTATTAACTCAGAACCTCAGAGTTACTATTTCTCAGGGTCCTTTATACATGCACTAAAAACTTCCTAACCATGGAACAATTTTAAACTTAAAAATTTTCTGTCACTGTAAATAAAAACAAGTTTGAGTAGTGTATTTTGTTTTATCTTTTGCGTACAGACTCACAGTCTCACACTGATGCTTTGTTTTTTCACCATTTCTATTTGAAGTCATAGGAAATCTACTACGTTTTTGTAGAATGTTAAGAATTGTGATGTAGTTATTTTGCTTATTTGACAGAGATATCTCTATCTTTGTGCTTCTCTCCCAAATTCTCAGTTCTAAATTTATTGTTTGTACTTTTCTGCTTATTCAATGTTGATGGCTTTATTCTACTGTACATTTCATGGGTGTGGCCATGTTCAATTTTTTCCCCCAATATTTTTTGTCACGACTGATAGAATTTTATTCAGAAGCCTAGGAATGCACAACCACTTATTACCTCCTGGGCCTCCCTCACACTGCTGCCTCCTTACTCAAGGAGATTGAAAATTCTTCAAAATGGCCCCTGGAGTTATTGACACACCACAGATGAACATTTTTATACTTTCCAAGTATAGAATCTTGTTTCACTACTCATGATATTTATATTATCAGTTTTCTATTGCTCTACCTGAACTTGTCACAAACATGGTGACTTATAACTGTATACAGGTGTAACTGGATGATTTCTGTTAGTGAAACATCAAAGAGGTAAGATTCAGTAAGATATCAGAGTCCCAGCTATAGGTCAACTGCTGCTCTATGTTTCTGTGGAGGGAAATGAACCAAATCAAAGAAATAAAGTGAGTGTTTTCTTCACTGTGTTTATGTTTCTTTAGGAACCTGAATTTGCAATACAGCATGAAATAAATTTCCCAGCATTTTTTGTAATCTAGCTCTCACATTGCAGAGAAGAGATTTTCTGTTTCATCTCTTGTTTCATAAAGAAGTTTGATAGTACTCTGTGTCTAGTCTTTTCCACTACCTACCTATGATTCAGTTCTTAGAGGAGACCTTGGAATTCAGCATCACGGCCTGTGTCCCGGAACAGCCATTATCTACACAGGGTCTCAGAGCCTTCTGCACATGTATGGGAGAAGCTACCTGATTTGATTCTGGCAAAGACCTGAGGAGTTTCCCATGCTTCCCAATGATCAGCTGCTGAGGGAGTTCCTGGGGAGCCCTGGGTTCTGTGGGAATTGCTATAGATCTATTTCCTCCCTATATTGTCAACCTTCTGTGTGATATGGTGAAAAACCCGTACTGTGTGCCAGCATGTAAATCTGTAAACACTGATTTTGCTCATCAGAAACATCTCCAGAGAGAATGCTCAGTGAGGCTCTGCAGATGTCTTCCTATTTGTACGCAGCTGTAGAGCAGACAGCATCTATGAACCGGTTCATAGGAATCATTCAGAGTAGATTTCAAAAGTCTTGACTTGGCCTTTCTTGCACCTAAGGAAAAGAAATTCACTGTTGAGTACATCACACTGGGTTCTCATGGCCTCTTCATTTTAAAGCTCTCATTATATTCACTTAAGGCAACATAACACCCTTAAAACACACTTCTAGTGAGGATGACATCTATGGGTGTGTGTATCAGGCCCTGGAAACTTTCTCAATGAGTCCTCATGTTTATATTTTTCTCTCACAGCATCTGTCACATCTCCTCTTAATCTGTTTTCAGTTTTTGTAACTAAGCACTAGAGTGGAATGATTTTTAGTGAAAAAAATTCATTTCTTAGAGTTCTTGAGCTGAAATGTCCTGTTCACGGTGTCAGCATTTGTTTGGCATCTGCTGAGGACTTGCTTGCTTCATCCTATCATGGTTTCCCTATTTCCCATCAATACAAGGATTTTCACTTTGTTATTCCAACATAACAATATGGAGGGCACAGCACATCCAAACTATTGCATTTTTCTTACAATCATGAGTTCCTTCGTTAATTTTTGTTTTCCGTAGCTTTCTCTCCTTTTATGTTCTCTGATAATGCCATGGTGTCTACCTCAAAATCAAAACTACTTACACAGTACTCACAAATCCATGTGTTTTAAATTGATAATATAGTCTGGTCAAGGTATGCTGATCACAAATTACTGACTCCTGTCCTTCCACCTTACACATGAAAAGTACATAATCCCTTAGATAGGCAATGACTTGTCCTCTATTTTCGCAGTCTTCTCTCATCTTCTCTTCTCTGGATCTTATCTTGTATTTGAAAACTCATTCACTGTTATGTTCTATACTATTAAACTTTTGGCAATTGCTTTCAATCATAAACATCAATCTATGCAAATACATTGAGTATTTCTGAAGTAAATGGAGAAAATTCTTCAAAAAGAGCCAAAATAATAGGTATATCGCTAGTGGTGGCAAAGACCACAGAAGTGCACTATGACTTTTTTTCTGCAGGAAAATACTAAGAAATTAGAGAGAATATAAAACAACTAAAATTAAAAACTATTAAAATGATTAACAAGTGGCAGTCAAAGAAGAGAAGTAAAATGTGGAGAAAATTTATGGGCAGTAATTTTTCTGAAATTTTTTCTTCATTTTAACACATTTATCTCTCATTTCTGAACAGAGGAAAGGCCACATTGAGCAGCAGTGCAATGAATATTGACAATAAATATTCAAGAAGATCTTTTTGGTTTCTGGCCAGACCACTAGTGAATGTGCACAATGAGAACTAAATAGTAGGCGATGTGTTCTTGTTATTCAGTTATTTCTTCCTTGTTTTTCCTCTTGTAGGTATGCAATAGATTCTAAATCCTTGAATGAAAGTGTATTTTTCTTCTCTCTGTAAATTGGTAAAAGAATACTTCGACTTGAAACATTTAAAGGAAACCTTGCTCATTTTTTCTTCTTTTTTCATATTTTATTTATATATTTTGCAAGATGTAGTGATATCTTTCCTCATGGAGATTTGGCGTATATGCATAGGTCCTCTCAATTATGCTTCAACCCCTTCATCTGCTTTTCATCCCTTTGCCACCATCTCTTGATTGCTTTCCCATTGGTTAAAGATCTACCTCATTATGTCCTATCATATATCTTACTTTTTTCTAACACGTCTTAGTTCAGAAAGAAACCAGAGCCATTTTTTAATCACTGTGCAAAAATATAAGAATATTAAGCACCTAAACTAACATCGTTGTTCACATACACTTCTATAAAAACCCTAAATGTATTGGAGAATTTAGGGTGAGCCAGAGAAGTTAAATACTGTATTCTAACATATGTTCAGAATGTGATAAAAAAATATAGTGTATGTTTAACTTAATTTTGTGCTAAATACTTCCCATGTGCTTCCAAAACATGTGCCCCATTGTTCTTACTAATTTCTTAATCAGCTTTGGAATTCCTCTTTTTGATTGTCTCTGGTTGCATTTCTGTGGTTGAGATGATGTCCTGAAACAGGTTGATGTGTTTACGTTTTATGGTCATTCTGACTGTGACTGAGAGCCAGAGGCAACACAGTCCTTAATTCAGTGAATAATGGGTGACATTGCACAATAATGCTTTAATGATCCTGCCTTGACTGGTCGCACTAGGCACCAATATCCACTGTAATTTTATTACAACTCCTAAAGACACTTGGAAAAGATAAGTTTCAAAATTGCTTCATGACTGCCACAAATGATGTGCTAAGTGAGATTAAAGAAAAGAAGAATATTTGGCAATATGTAATAAGTTGCTGGGAATAATGAAAAGTATAAACTGATATTCTCCATAGCAATAGATGCACAGATATTTGACAAAATGATTATTCTAAATATATTTATTTGGTATATAAAATTGAATAATGTGTCTCAACCATGTGGAAATTATTCTTGGAATGCAGGGCTGATCTAGTATTTGAAAATTGATCAGTACAAAGAAGATAATCAAAAGCAAAATGCAGCAGTAAATAGTTAGCCAGCAAGTGACAAAGCCTAGGTGTAGTGTGTGGATGCTGTCACCTCCCTGCAGCTCTTCGCTTGTTGATTTTCCAGTCATCTCTCTCCATGTGTCTTTTTTCATTAAGTGGTAAATGACTCTGGATTCTGGGGGGATCTCCAAACCATTACCATGCTATGTAACTACATTTCTGGAAATGGACACCAGAACCTTCCAAAACTATGGCTGAGATTATTTCCTAGAATGATTATTTTTATTTGAATACCTAGGCTGGGTTTTGTTTTCCTATTTCACTTCCAAATGACATCATAACCCCAAATATTCAACTATAAGTATCTCTACCTTTTCTTATATAAAGACACGGTTGTCAGGTCTTTGATGATAGCAATGAGAAGGAGGAGAGAAACTTGTGGTGTCAAGGAGCTTCTTGGCCCATTCTACCAAGATTTTCCAGTACCTTCTAAGCCTGGATGCATCAAGGAATACTTACTGTTTTGAGACAATGCACAGACCAGGTGGTGAGGGCCAGCCTCATACTTCTGCTTCTTTGGGGGTTTACGTCATGGCTTGTATGACTGAGGGAGGGGAACTGTTAAATTGTTGACAGTAGTAATTTGAAACATCTTCAGACTCCAGGCTGCTGCTGATGAGAGTGTAATCTTTCCCAGACCCACTGCCACTGAACCTAATGGGAAACCAGATTGCAAATTGGTTGTATACTGGATTAGAAGTTTAGGAGCTTTCCCTGGTTTCTGTTGATACCAATCTAACCATTTGCTTATGTCCTGGCAACGGATGGTGACTTTTTCTCCTACTGAGGGAGGGAGGCTGGATAATTTGGATGTCACATCTCGTACCTAAATTGGAAACATGAAAACAAACATTCACACAATTGAACATGACAAAAGGGAACATTTCTGAAGATCCAGGCAGCAGTGAGCACATTAGGCTGAGGAAATTTCTATTGTTCTCCTTCCATACCTGGGATCCAGAGCAGCAGGAGCCCCAGAAGCTGACTTGAGATCCTCATGTCTGCGCTGTGTCCTGACTGGGAGAGACTCCTACACTGGGTGTGACTGGTCTATTAAGTAGCCCTCAGGGCAGTAGGCTGTGCTCTGGGCACATGCAAATCAGCAGGGCTGGGCACAGCTGCAGGACAGGCTTATCTCAGCAACTCAGCATGGTCCCAGTGTCCACAGCCCCAGTGTTACCAGATCAGTTAAAGATGACAGGTTTCCCTACGGAGAACACATTTCATCCTGAAGCATATTTTGTTACAAAAGAGTCAGAGAAATTTTTCAGAACTTGAAATCAATCTTGATCTACATTTCTAGTACGCTTTGTATGTAGGGTTCTATAGAGGAATGTTAGTGTTCAGAAAGAAGACGTGTCACAGTAACTCTTATATTATAGATTACCATGTGTTTCACTTACTTTCTAAGTTTACAGACCCATGAAGAGGTAGAAAATTGAGGAAGTCTGTGCCTGGACCACGAAAGCAAGAATGCGGTTCCCTTCAGAATGGTTGGTGTCATTTGTGTCTATGGTGGGTCACCTGACTCCAGACTTGTAGATAAATGCTACTCAATACATTAAATATCTTTGCTACCAGATGTGTTCTAAAATTCCTGAATCTAAGTACCATTCTCCCTATTTAGAAGATAAAGGTGACAGAATCTGTGATGAGGAGAAAATACAAAGTGTGTGTGTTAAAGAGTACAGAAGGACTAGATCAGAGCTCCAAGCATTAGACTGTAAAGATCTGAAAGACAAAATAAAAATGACTAATTTATCCTTTTGCCCAGGGAAACTTCCTGCTTTAAGACAAATTAGATGAGTAAAATTAAAAAAAGTGATCTTTACTACACAGAAACATTAAACATAGTAAAATGTGTCCTGCTATGATTAGAGCCTATTTTGTTTCATTTATGACAAGAGAATAGAGATTCTGGTCACTGACTTGTGTGTTGGGTGGTTTCAAGTTTCTGAAACATAGTAAAGAGAAGACAAGTACCCTGGATCCAAATATGGGCCAAGGAATACCTGGCCATGAGGGAGATTATATTTAAGTTTATGATTCAAGGAAACCCAAGTCTTCAACCGCACTGTCTTGTTCTTCTCCCTCAGACACTGTCCCCACAGGAGGATGAGGAGACAATAAATGGACATAAAATAATGATCATATTAGACTACTGTGATTCTAGGTGTGCAGATAACACTGGAAGCACCTTCAAATGGTTCCATTGCAGTTCTCTACCTGTAAGATTTCTGAGACTTGTAGGGGTAGTGATCAGACTGGGTGCTCAGATGCTCAGTTCTCTACTATTGCCTTGACTTCTAAAAGCACATTTCTCAGAAACTAATTTGCTTTTATGATATCCTGTAGAATTACTTGGTTAGAGACTTTCATGTAAGATTCAGAAATCAGCAAAGGAGGATTTAATGCTCATTAATTCATGAAAGCAGACATGGATACAGGTAAGATCTAAAGAATGTGTCGATATGATGTTGCAATACTGGGAGCAGTAGCCTCCTAATCCCTGAGTGTTTTGGACAGGTCTGGGGACCAGATGGGTACCCAGGCTATAGTTTCAATGGCAGATGTGCTTGGGATTCTGTTAGAACACTAGAGAGTCAGCTTCTCTGACTACCATACTCCCAGAACTTTTACTGCTGTTATTTAGAATCAAATTTTGAAATATATCAGTTTCTGATGGGACACTGCAACAGAGCCCAGACTCTTTCAACCAACTCCACCACACTGTGTGTTCAGATGTTGCACTGCTAGTACATTTGACATTTTGATAGCTACATGTGAGAAAAGGAGGAGAACTGGGTCAGTCCAGGATCATCTAAAGACCTATGTACAAGTCCATAGAGTGAATCACATTCATGTAAAACTTAGTGACCTAATTGTTGGAAAGTTTTCAAATAACCCATCTTCTGTATCATACAGTATCCTTAAAAGAGTGTAGACACGGGGAAATGACACAAGGAAAATACACACAAGAACTAGCTGTGAATGAGATGGTTGTCTAGTGAAGGATAAAGAATGAACTCAGGCCTAGACATTTTGTGTAGTCATTGACTAATGACAGGCATCAGCAGGACAATGATCAACATGCTCCTCATTCAGGTGGGAGAATGTACGGAACCAGCACTTTCTCTCCAGGATGGAAGTTGAGATTTTGAAAACCTGCAGTTCAGACTCACATTTGATCATATTCACAGGTTTTCCCGAGTTCCTAAATAGTTTCGACTTGATTTATCTTTCTATCTCATCAGAAATGGTTGACAGTCTCTCAATAAGAAAAATAACAGTGAAAAATAGTGCATCTACATAGATTCATACCATTAGCTACATTCAAGATAAAACAGTGGGCAGAAAAGTGAAAGTCCCTTTTTATATTTATTTTTGAGATCCTGGTTAATTTTTGGAATATCAGCTGAGTCCCATGATATTCACCTTTGAATCATAACCTACCCAACCTGAGCCCATGACTGGTCCAGACCCAGATATCTGTGCACCACCCACTCATGAGACACACTGAGGTGTCTCTCTGTTAGGAGTGTTTGGTTGAGACACAAGGACTAGTCCAACTTGCCCCTTTAGGAGTTTTGCATGAGACATACATGGGCTATACATTCACCTTCTTTTCCAGTATGAATATTAATCTCAGTTCTGAAGTTGTTCATCTTGTCTAAAGATACTTACAGAATATTTTACTGCCCACAGTGTCTTTCTATGTCATACCCTCTACTTCTTGGTGGTCTGCAATCATGCCAAAGGATTCTTTTTATCATGTAAGCAAGTTTTCAGGACAATAGCTTTCTCTCTTGCCTGTTCCCATCTACTGTGTGAGACAACTGACAATAATGTCTATGGATTGTACTTAGTCATTATTCCAGGTGACAGAAAAATGTCTCAAAACTTGGGACATAATTTACATAGTGGCTTACCTTTTTGTGAATGATCCATGAATGTGATACATGAAAGTCTTTTACTTTTGCAACTATTATTTCATATTCACATCTAGTCCAATACATTTCTTTTAACTTTCCACAGGACTGCTGATGAATGTTACCCTATCAATCTATGGAAGAACAACTGGAGGACTGTTCTAAATGAAAGCTGAAAGTCAGATGTAAAATCTGCTTTTGTTCACAGGCAGTTGAGTACTGCCTCTTAGAATTGTGGAAACCAAAGAAAGATAACGAAAGGAAGAGCAAACAGCATGAAAATCTGTAAAAGCAAAACAGAAAAGTGTATGCAGCAATTAGGAATTAATAGTGGAATATTTATTAATCATCCTAGTTTCCTGGATGGGAAGCACAGATCAAAATACCACAAGTATAAGGGGAAACAGCCAAACAAGCCAGCTCCCAGTATTACAACCTGGCTGGTGATCTTTTTGTTAGGGAAAAGCCCCAATCCTTACAAAGCTTCTACTCTAGCTGAGGAATTTGATCTGAAGGAATTCCACCTGAACAACAGCCTGACACTGAAGTGTGCAGACTCCCACGGGGCTCTAACAGAAGGCATCTTAAAGTGGTCCTAAATTAGAGACTAAGACCTCGGGATTAAATGGAGATATGGAGGCATCAGAATTAGGGGTAAGGGTGGACTCCCTGATGCTCTGACTGGGCAGAAAAAGCCATACGAGGCAGTCTTGACAGAAGGGAATGTGGCACAGGATCTCACTCTAGCGTTTCAGCAGCAGAGAGCATAGACTGTGAAAGAGACAGTGGTGGAGAGTAGTGATAGCCCTGCCCTCAGTAAATAGCAGCTAGAGCAGTGTATTGGAGGATAGTGTGCATTTGAGAGGCATAATTACAGAGCCCTCTATCTTCATGTCCACTTACCCAGAGCAGAACTCAGTGAGTTAATTGCTCACCAACTCTGAGGGGTCTCAGGGATTTGCAGTTACACTTCCTCTTGACCATTTGCCACATGCCCAGGTGCTCTGTCTGTACTCACCTGTGCTGATGACATGTCCACATGTGACAGATTACAATCCCCTAGATGTGGACCCCGTAGAACATGGGATATGGTCTGTCTACACACAGATGCTGCTGGGAGCCATGTCAACTGAGGACCTTGGAGAGGCTGAGTGTTCACCTTGCGTGACCCAAAGGCCACTAATCCCATACCCATGCAAAGAGATCCTTCTGGCTGCCTGGTTTTTTGTCTTGTGGCTGGGCACACAGACAGAAGAGGCAGAATGATTTTGCACTGCCCTGCGTGCTATGGATGTGGTGGATATCGGGTTGGAGATGAGGCTTCCTGGGTGCTGTTCAGTCAACTGCCAGTCTTGTGGGGTTCAGAAACAAAAAGCCTCCAAGGTAAACATATCCCATGGCACAGTGAAAATCATCTCATTTTACCCAGTCAGAAACAGGAGACTTCAGGCATAAAATTGCCCTATCTGGTTTGACATACACACAGAGGAAGCAAAGATCTAGGCTACTTCTTAATTAATATCCATCCGTTCCATGGCAGATTGATTCTGCCCCTCTCAACCAAATTCCTTACTCAGGAGGAATCGCCATCCAGGTTTAGGTTTGGTTTCTGTATTTTTGCTATTGTTTTGTTCTGTCCTTTAGTCCTTTTCACATGCCTACCCTATTTTAATCATTTATAGTGTTTCATTTTCTTGTTAAATTATTTTATTTATTATTAATGTTTTTATTTCTCACTGCTTTTCTTTAAATTTGAATAACTTTATTATTTTATTGATCCTCTCTTCTACTTTTATTGGACTTTATCTTAATTTGATATGAGAACTTAAACAGTATAAAAATAAACAGCTGAATGAAATAAAGAAAACAATTCAGGATATGAAAGAACATTTTAATGAACAGGGATTCTGAAAAAGAACTAAGCAGAAATTTTGGAAATAAGCTCAATAGGTCTACTAAAAAAGTCTTTTGAAAGACTCGTCAGCAGTCTAGATCAAGCAGGAATGAAAAGGGAAGGAGAACTTCCAAAGTCATTTTTACTCTGTTAACAAAATTAGATAAAGATTAAACAATAAATGAAAAGTGCAGATCAACATCTTTGTGGCATATTGATACAAAGTCCTAGGTGGAATTCTTGCAAACAGAAGTCAACAACACACTTAAAAGATTATCCATCATGATCATCATGATTAGTTTCATCATGATTAGTTTCATTTCAAGATGCAAAGAAAGTTTCACATATGGAAAATAGTAAATGAAATATATTGAATAAATATAATCACAATAAAAACACATGATCTTCTCAATAGATGCAGGAAAATATCCTTTGATGAAATTTAATGTTACTTCATGATTAAACCTTCAAGAAACTAGGTATTCATGGACCTTCAATGTAGTTAAGGTTACAGACAACAAACTGATAGTAAGCAATATGCTGAAGAGAGAAAAACTTAAAGTATTTCCTTTAAGATCATGAATGAGAAAAACATACTTCCCCTTACTACTCTTATTAAACATAGTACTTGAAAGTTTGGCCACTGATATTATGTAAAAGAAACAAACTAAAAGGGAGGGATACAAATAGGAAAAGAAAAATTTGATCAATCCTATTTGCAGATGACATGATCCTGAAATGTACAACAGAACACTTTTCCATATTCTACATAAATTCAACAAAATTGTGGAGTAAAATAATCAACATGCAAAAGATCATATTTTTATATCCCAATAATGAACTCACTGAAAAAGAAACCTAGGAATAACTTTGAGCAAGAAGGTGAAAAACTTTGTGATCAAAATTACAAATTACTGCAGAAGTAAATTGTAAAAACACAAGAAAATGGAAGGATCTCCCATGTTCATGGATGAGTTGAATTAATATTGTTAAAAATGGTCATATTTTGAAAAACATTCTATAAATTCAATTAAATCCTTACTAAATCACCAATGGTATTCTTCTCAGAACTTAAAACAACAATTCTGAAATTCATTTGGAAGCACACACACAAAGACAAAACAAGCAAACAAACACACAAAACAATATAGCTGAAGCAATTCTGAACAGAATGAGCAGGGTGAAAGTTAATAAAATGTCTGATTGCAAATCTACTGCAAACTCATGGTTAAAATAAAAAACAGCACTGTACATGCACATAAACAAACATATACACTAATAGAATAAAATTGAGGACATAGAATTAATTTTTTAAATCAATACAGATATCTGATTATTCACAAAAACATGTATTGCATGAAAGATAGTCTTTTAACAGATAGTGCAAGGAAAATTGGATATCCTTATGCTGAAAATGAAACTAGATTCTTACTTCTCACCTGGTAAAAATGGATCAAAGATCTTGGTACAGAATCTGAAAATATGAGGCTGATAGCAAAAAAAAAAAAAAAAAAAAAAAAAAAAAAAAAAAAAAAAAAAAAAAAAAAAAAAAAAAAAAAAAAAAAAAAAAAAAAAAAAAAAAAAAAAAAAAAAAAAAAAAAAAAAAAAACCAGAGGAAAAATATGAAGTAATAGACACACGCAGTGATTTCAAGGATGATTTCCAGTAACACAGGAAACTATAGCAAGAATCAACTTACTGAATTACATTAAATTTAAATGCTTCTGCACAGAACCAGAAAGAACAGAGCAAAGAGCCCTTGTACAGAATGGGCACAAAGCTTTGCTAGCTAATCTTTCAACAGGTGATTAATATTAAAAATATAAAAAGAACTCTAAAACATAGCACAACCCCCCACCAAGAATATAATCACCATGGGAGACATAATTATCCAAAAGAGTAAATAAAAGAAGGCCAGTAAGTGTAAGGAAAAAAATGCTCCATATATTTATCCATCATGGAAATCCAAATTAAAACTATATTGGGATTCAATTTCATCCCTGGTGCAATGGCTATTGTCCAGTTTCCCAAAAACAACAAATGCTGGTGAAGATAAGGACACTTCTACATGATTAATGAAATGTAAATTGGTACCACTTAGGTTGATTGCCTTTTTACATGTTTACTGATCATCTTTGTGGAAAGTTTCTGTTAGTTTTTTTCTTACTAATTTATACTACTTTTTAAAAGTTTTGTGAGAAGAACTTTGCTGATCTTAGGTGTTGGAAATATGCTTACTCACCATATATTTAACCTTAGTGGCTCTTTCTGTAGGGTTCTTCTGCTTTCATTCTTTCCCACCAGCTATTTCTAGATATGATTAAACACAATTGTGTTACTTTCCTAGAACACACAACAAATTAGTACACCATGGCATTCCAACCTAACCAGAGAAGCTGGCAGAGGGGTCCCCTTCTGCACTATGGCAGCTCCTCAGCATGAAGAGCGTCACGGAAAACTAGGGTTATCTTAGCATGCTAGGCAGAAAAATCATGATGATAAGAGATCCTGTTTAACTAAAAATATGTCTTAGGAAGTGTAGTCACTGTCAGGATACCTTCAAGTCTCTTGATTTTGCTTTCTGTGACTCTGGGACCCACAGGAAGCCAGAGGACATTGCCTCTGAGGACAAAGACGCCATGCTTTCCAATATTTATTCAGGGTGTCAGCCCCTCAAAAGAAGGGTTAGAAACTAAAACAAGAGACCACAAATGAGAGAATTTTATCATAATTTGGATCTTTTACACCTTTTTGTATTTGTTATACCCACTTAATTAGACCATGATACCTAGTCAAAAAAAATGCAACAAAAATAATTTCAGCATTCTCAAAAGGAAGCACTGATGTTGGCATAAACTCTGCAGTTCTTCACCCGGGGAACATGGTCTCTACCTCTGAAGATTCACTCAGTTCTGGGACAGATCTCTTAGTTTTTACTAATTGCTTCTCATGACACAGAGAAGAGTCCTGGGAGCAGGGTTTCCCCAAGCCCCTGGGCATTTGTTCCATAGTCCAGTATCTTAGCCTCAGAATCAATGTTCCACTCAGGAGATCTGCACCACAGCCCTGCAAGGTTTCTCTGCACAGGCTGGTGCAGAAAGGAGGCCCCTTGTTTACCTCATCCCATCTTTCCCATCTGTACATCTCTGTTCCCCTTGTGGAAAGCCAAACATTCTTGACTTCAATAAAGAAGATTTGTGAGTTTCTCTCTCTTGTAAAACCTCTAATCACAACATAGTCTCTGATGAAGAAGCAGCTGGGCTTTGAGGAGCTGAAGGGGTTTTTGTTGCAGTCTGTAGCGCTGTGTGAGTGGATTGTTCTGCCACTGCTGACAGTAATAGGTTGCCAAATCTTCAGCCTCCACATTACTGATTGTGAGAGAGTAAGAAGTCCCAGACCCACTTCCACTGAAGCGAGCTGGAACTCCGAGGCCAGGTTTGATGTTTGATAAACCAGGAGCTTTGGAGAGGCTCCTGGCTTCTGCTGGTACCAGTGCAAGTAGCTAGTGCTTACACTGGAGCTGGCTGTGCAGGTGATGGTGACCTTCTGCCCTGGGGAAGCAGCCAGGGATGCTGGAGACTGGATGAGCACAATTTATCCATTGGACACTATGGTCATGGCAGAGGGATGAAAAGAGAGAATAGAAGTTAGTACAGATGGATACACTGGAATGTCATGTCACACAATACACAGAAACAGTAACCAGAATCCTGCCTTAATCTCAATTTCTATAGCAAAAGGGATGCTCAGTTTTGAGATTCCTTTTCTTCTTACCTGTGACACTGAGCAGTAGGAAGGTGAGAATTTGAGCCTGAAAATCCATTGTGTTTTCTGAGCTCTGTCTCAGGTTAAACAGATGTCTTACAGTCCTTCCTTAAAAAGAACTCTGAACATCTGAACATTTTGTCATTTCTTTTTTTTTTTTTTTTTTTTTTTTTTTT
>RJWM01008384.1:0-51423 GCA_004363535.1 Dasyprocta punctata | reverse complement strand
CTTGAACCCACAACGCTCCGCCTACCTCAGCCTCCCGAGTGCTGGGATTAAAGGCGTGCGCCACCACGCCCGGCTCATTTTGTCATTTCTGAGAAAGTGGTTTGCACATTAACATGGTGCAGGTGCTCACTGGCTCATATATCCTTATGGCACTTCAACATTTTATAAAAATTGGAAATCGTTATAGGAGATGGATGTGTTCATTCTTCTTTTCTGACATGATATATATTCATGGTCTGAAACATTATTTAAATGAATCTCTGATGATGCTAAATTGACCAGGCTAGCAAGGAAAGTTGTATTGGACAGTATTTAAGATATTTTCTCTGAATAAAAAGCTGGTAAGGATGATTACTTGAAATGTTTATCAGAAAGTCTCAACCCCGAAAGATCTTCCTGCCCTTTCCCCAGGAGTCACACACCTGAGACTTTTCCCATCCACCATGTTTTTTTCCAATAACTGGGCACCCATAAAGTATTCCAACAACAACCATCTTAGCATGTTATCTGGAAAGTAGAAACTCTCAGGGATATTTTAAAAAGCTCAAACACGGTTTCCATCTGGAGCATGGAGACCTTCAGAAAGTCAGAAAAAATAAATCTTTGAGTCTAAAACTGAAGGAACATTTTGGTGGTAATATTTGGAGAAGTGTTAGTGGAACATTGAATCAATTACGATATATGACAAGGAATCAGAATTGCAAAGGTAGAACATATGTAAGCTACTAAAAGAGATTAATTGTAGATGAAAATGCTACTCACCAAAGCATATTTATATGGTGTCTTGCTAAATTGTTTTGATCATCAGAGGAATGGTATCTAATTTGCATATAGCTCTACTGGTAAATGAATTGAGGCATAGAAAAATAATTTGAATACTACCATTTTAATATTGTTAATTACTTACAAAAGTGCATCAGACATAGTAAATCCACAAGAGATTAAATCTTTAAATGTCTAAACAGGAAAGGGAAGTTTTTCTATACAACATGATAGAAAAATGCCAAATGATTTAAAGTCTGTGGATGATCCAGGATTTACAGGTCACAGTCTCAGGGATAATGGTCACATGCACAGTCAACTTTGGGATATATGGAAACGGGTAGTGAGCTCCTTGGGCTGTACTTACAGAGGAGAAAAGGAGGCCATGGGATATGAGAATGGTAGCAAATAGGTGTGATTTAGATGATTAAATTGGAGGAGAGAATCCAGTTCTGCTATAAATGACAAAAAAAAAAAAGGCAGAAATTTAGATCGGGAGGGGCTGATTAGAAAATCCTAGCTGGACAGTGGATGAGGGAGAGAAGCAGACTTAGATCTGATGGAGAAGGGCTTGAAAATGAGATAATGAGAATATGGGAAAGATCCACAAGAGAGAGAGTAAAGGGAACAAGTTGATGCATATGATCAAGATGTGAAATATATATAGTTGAATTTCCCAAGATATTTGGCAAAGAAAAATGAAAGAATAAAACTAAAACCAAAAAATAAAATAAAATAAAATAAAATAAATAGGGAAGTTCAGTATCATGAGGCACAGCAATGCACCACAAGAGATGCAGATGAAGCCTTAATTTGCACAGTAATATTAATCCATCTGTCTGGAAAACACAGTCTCAGTGGTGCAAAAACACCTGAACATGGTACCACAAAGTTCATGGCAGGTGATTACAGAGGCACCAGGTCATGGTTCCTTGTACAAAAGACTCAGGGCAGGCTGCTCTTCTTAATCTTCCCTTGAGACCTGCACATTCCCCCACAATTAAGATGGAGACAGAGCTGGTCTTACAAACGAGAGAGAAACACGGCTGAGCAGGAAGGAGGCACCTAGTGCAGCAAAGACTCCCTGACCCGGGGCCTGGGGAGGTCTGTGTCCCAGGCTGCAGCACTATGGGAGCTGACAGCAATAACCTGCCACACCTTCAAGCTGCAGGTTGCTGACGGTGAGAGTGAAATGTCTCACTGTCCACTGCTGCTGAACCAGGCAGGTGCCTAGCTGGGTGCCAAGGAAATTATCAGCACAAGATCCTATCCTGATTTCTTCTGGTAACAGGGCATGTAGTTCTTCTGGTTGGAGCTTAATAAAAGACTATGGACGTGGAGCTGATGGTGACCCTCTGTCTTGCACACACAGCTAGAAATCCTGAAGACTGCATCTTCACGGTGTGTCCATAGGCACGTGTAATTAGGAATTCTTGTCGTATTTCTAATGTTTTAAAACCAGAAATATTGTATTTATTTATCAAAAAATCAGACAGGTTTAGAAAAATTTTCCTTCCACGTGATAATGTCTTTGTTCACTTTTAAATAGTCAATTTTCTAAGCCTTACACCTGAGACTCAGAGTACCAGGAAGAGGAGAAATTGGAACTGTGACTCCATCATAACCTAGTTCAGCTGTCTCAGACACTCAGCCCTGTAGTCTCTAGATACAGTCAGTGAACAGAGCTCTCAGCAACAACCTTGGCCTCAGGAGCCTACGTAAAGAATCAGATAGTGTAAAAGTGACAGAAAGAGCACTGTGCTGAACCATGACATTAAAAACCTGAAAGAGAACTCAGAAAGGCCTTTAACGCAGGAAATGTGATTATGTGTCCACATGTGTCAAGATACAACCTTCAAACTATAATTGTCCACAAAATTTTGAAATCTTTTACAAAACTGCTGCAGTCAAATTGAAAACAAAAATTTTATTTGTTACATTTTTTTGTCATGTCAGTGTATGATTTCAAAGTTTTACTGAAACATATACTTATGGCATCAGTATACAGAATATATTCATGTCACCGGATAGAATCAGTAGAATACACAGTTCATATCTCTATCAACCTCTTTTTTCAATTTTAAATACATGTTTGGTGTTCATCTTAGATATCTTTCTCCTAGATATCTAAATATATCCAATCCAACCCTCTGTTATTTCCTTCATGAAAAAACACACACTCAGAAAATCTTATCACTTCCCCAAGAATCAGGCTGCTGCTACTCCTTAGTTTCAATCACTTTCTCAATGGACATCTCAAGTTTACTGAAATTTCTTTGGCTTCAACAGACCTAAGTTACCACAGTTCCTTCTGTGGGTTGTAGATGAAATAACTGGAGCTCCCAAGTCCTGCTAGGGTAATTCTTCATTTAACTGGAATGAAATTTAAAATATTTGTTAAATAATACAAAAACAGGGTAATTGTTGTGTATGTAACAGTACAAAATGAAGAGTATCAATGCCAAGACTCTCTTAGCAGAAGAAGTTTTCAACAAACTGAACAGAACCTCTTCCCTCATAGAACTTTCATTTTAAGGCAAGGAGTGGATAATGCATGAGTAAATCGCATTTCTGCAGCTCCTCCTCCTCTGCTCCCTCTGACCTTTTCTCCCCTGGTGCACTGCTATTACTCAGAGCAAGTGGGGAAATGGGGTCCATGTCCATTCAGTGTCTCCTCCTGCCTCAACATGGACTGATCCAGAGGAACAGGGAACAAGTCCAGGTGATTGAACACTTGTGTTTCCTCAGAAAATAAACTCAAATATAGATTCATTAATGTTCAGTTATTCAAATCTTAATTTGATTAAAGACATTGATATTTTAATCCACCCTGTCACTAAAGCTACAAACCAGCCAACATATAATTCAGTGACAAATTGATGCCGCACCTGAAAACAAACTGGAACCACTATTGGCAGAGCACCTTTCATTATGCTTAGTATTCTTGTCCATTATTTCTGCTTTACTCTTCATAAAGTTTTGAGGGCAAAAGTGGAGAAGAGATTAATTTTTCAATATGTTACTTAGATACAGTTTGCCTTCTTGCAACTCATATTTTCCTTTTGTATTCCGTAACTCAGAGCTCTGGAATAAGTGTGAGAATAAACATTCCTCCTTTCATTCAAAGTAAATCATGTCTCCTTCCATATCTCTCAATAACAGTTTGGTAGACACCTTGATTTAGTGAACACTTAATCTAAGCCAATCCCAGATAACAGATACAGGATAGAAATTTCATCTCCAGAGAGATCAGCTCCTTGGCCATTGTGGTCTTTGATGATCTGGAAGGTCGGCCATTATCGGAGCTCACCTACCTGATCTTAAGCTCAGACATCCACCTCCAATATGAGAAAAACACTTCACATGTGAGCAAGAAGTACATAGTACCAGGGTTTGTAAGTATACATTTTAAGGCTTTCCTTAATATGTTACTAAAACTATGGGAGGCAGAATGGAGAAATGTTAAATTGAATTTAGTCTAAGTTTTTTTTTTTTTTAATACAGAACACGAGTGGTTTTCTTGCCGTATTTTCATTTTGTTCACAGGATCTACTATAAAAAGCAAAGGAAGATGCCTCTAAGAATTTGGCTGAAATGCAGGAAGTGATTCAGAGGCATATTCAGTGTATCTTCTGCATAATTAATCTTGATAGCAAGTTCTAAGATAAACCAAGGAAATTAACCCCTATAGTAGTCACATTACATTGTACCTATGAGAATGATCAGGAAAACTCAGCTGTTCAGGTGAA
This sequence comes from Dasyprocta punctata, assembly GCA_004363535.1. Classification (NCBI taxonomy): domain Eukaryota; kingdom Metazoa; phylum Chordata; class Mammalia; order Rodentia; family Dasyproctidae; genus Dasyprocta; species Dasyprocta punctata. Next base: position 46,912 of record RJWM01008384.1, on the reverse strand, counting down.
TATTCTACTTCAGTCAAAAACCCACTTATTATGTTCTGTCTTCTTAGCAAGATGACTGACAAGGATGGGTGGAAATGACACTGTTATTTAAAGATTCTGTGCTTTCTTGGAAAAAACTGAGCTTAGAGGGTTTGGACTAATGCAGAAGTCATGCTTAACTTAATTGGCTCTTATAATTGGAGGAGGGAAGAGAAATTTTTGTTCTAGTTGTTAGGTCTGACACCACTGGCCACCCTTTCATGCTGATGAAATTTGAGGAATATTATCAGATAGAAGAAAAGCACAGGGAAAGCAGGAGGGGAATCTCCAAACAAAGGATAATATGTGTCCTTTTATTCCCCAGAAACAGCAGTGATCTGTGGTTTTGAGTAAAGCTGAATCTCTGAGGGGAACACTCACTGAAGGAACCCTTTATTATTCCTAGGCATCTGCAGTAGATTAATTAACACTAATCAGAATAGCAATGGCCTACGGTCATTGCAAATTGATTTTGAGTATAGCTAAGATGGTCCTAAAGGGTTCTATTCATTTTTTTAAAAATTAAATAATTCTATAGCCACAGAAATGTCTTAGGTAGAGCATGAAATGTCTTCCCACCTCTAACAGAAACAGTTGCTAGTAATTTGAAGACTGATTTATTTTATATTGTTTCCAAGCAAGTGTGTTCTATAAAGTCTTACTATGTCTGTGAAACTGTTTATGCGTCTAAGCCTAGATTCATTGAGTGCTGGCAATTTTCCCCACAAGTTCTGCATAATAAAATGTCCCTTAGAAGAAACACATTTTCTGTAGGCAAATCTGTGCTCTCCTGATCTGACATGGGACACCTGCGGATACTGGGTGAGAGGTAAGTAACTAAGCTGTGACAGTTTCATAGCTGTGCCCCGCTGTGCCCAGCACCTACTTATTTGCATGTCCCCAGAGCCCAGACTTTTAATAGGCTGCTCACACCCTGTTTAGAACTCAGTCCCAGTCAGGACACAGCATGGACATGAGGGCCCCTGCTCAGCTCCTGGGGCTCCTGCTGCTCTGGCTCCCAGGTAAAGGAGGACGGCACTGTATTATACATTCAGGTGTGCTTGATGCTGGCTCTTCAGGGAAAATGAACATGACTAATCTGATGGATTTTTGTTTTTATGTTTCCAATGTCAGGTTCCAGATGTGACATCCAGATGACCCAGTCTCCAGCCTCTCATTCTGCATCCGTTGGAGACACTGTCACCGTCAAATGCAAGGCCAGTGAGAACATAGGCAATTCTTTAGCTTGGTATCAACAGAAACCAGGGAAAGAACCTCAACTTCTGATCTATTATGCATCTAGCTTAGCATCTGGAGTCCCCTCCAGATTCAGTGGCAGTGTATCTAGGAATGATTTCACTTTCACCATCAGTGGTCTGCAGCGTGAAGATTTTGCAACTTACTACTGTCAACAGGGTGATAATATCCCTCCCACTGTGACACAAGCCACAACAAAAGCCACCCAGAGAAGCAGAAGTGTGAGGCGGGGCTGCCCAAGTTTCTCCTGACACCTTCAGCTGCTGAGAGTGTCTCTGAGATGCAACCATTCTTTCAGGGGCACTGGGTACCATAACTCTCCTTATTCTTCCTCAGCCCCAGTCACACAGACATGATGGTATTCTCTGATTTATAAAGGACTGGGATCATTGCACTTGAGGATTTCAACAAGAATGGTACTTCTTAGAGCAAAAAACAAGTCACAGTGTAATTATCAAGTACAATTTTCATTATGATATAGAACTGGTGTCTACTCTATCGCCATTAACTGGCTCCACAGGTCTGGTACTCTTAAAATTTTGTTTCATAAATAGATAATTCTCTGGTGTTTCCCCAGAACACTGAGCACATCTGTTACAGAGGTCCCAGGCACCTAACTTTTGGTCCTCATACCTCTCTGGGAAGCCCCGGTTTGGATACTAAGGCTGACAGCTGCCCTGAAACAATCAGGTGATTTTCCACACATCTGCCTGTGGCTCCTGGTACTACTGAATCCTCCTTTTCTGACTTCTAAAATCATTGGAGAACTCTTGTTGAGCAGTTCTGGATCATGGGGCCCTGGTAGGAATTACAGTAATACCTCAGTTCATGAATGCTTCTGTTTACAAACAATTTGGCTTGCAAATCAGAGTTTAGGAAAATTTTGATTCCCTTTGCAAACTTCACATTGAGTGACAAACGTGGCCATGGTTATCTCCCCTACACAAACACAAACACAACCATCTTCCTCCAAATAGTAAAAGAAATTAGGTTCATAAACCAAGGCACCACCATTTACAAGAAACCATCCAACAAGCAGGAATTCTGAGACATGATCCTCCTTAATTGACGGTGAGTTTTTAAGGACACAGTGACCCAGTGTGGTCACTGTCACTCGTGCTCTCAGATCTCTCTTGGGTATAGGATGGAACACAGTCTGGGGAATGTGCTTTCAAGTAGTATCAGCAAGCCTGGAATCCTATCTAAAAACTACTCTGAGATACTTTGTAAACACAAAAGGAGAAGTTACAGAAAATATTTAACACTTCTCTTAACAAGCAAATGGATAAGCTTAATCAAAATTCATTACAGATGACATCTTCTTTTCCCTTAAGTGGGAAAGGCCTGCTTTTCAAATTCAATCCAGAACCTAGCAGCATCATTTACACTACAGGGTTAAATTGAAAGACAGCAGCTTGCAGTTGACACCTACTGATCAGGACTGGCATTAAAACTGGCTCTGCACATAGTCAGAAAACTGTTTAAAGGAGCATTTATTTTATCCATGGTAGACATAATATTCATCAGTTAGGGATTTCTCCTTTTTTCTGAACTAAGGTCAAGAAATTCAATTTTCATGAAAATATTTCAAAGCTCTTTAAAATGTCTCATTTAACTAAGAAAGATAAAACCAAGATTATAGTTTTTTCTGTATTTTGGATAACTGAGTCTCCACACAGTGAGTCCTCTTCATACACTCTTTCCACGGTGAGTGGAAAGTGTTAAAATGGGAGGCAGAGGCAGACGTTACTTGAGAAAAGGACACAGGAACCCCAATACATCAGGAGACAAACCTTGAGTATTCTCTGTGGAGACAGCTTCTCCCCAGATGATTGAGGGCCATCTTTGGTTGCGCCCTTCCTTCTGTCTGTCAGTGCTGTCTTAGTAACTGTTTGCCACTGAGATACAATACCGGAAACCCATGACTCAAAGGATGAGGTATGTATTTGGGCTATTGTTTTCAGAAGTTTCATCTGAGGCAGAAATGGTGTGGTGGATGGGCCTGGACAGGGGAAAGCTGCACGTAACATGGTGGTCAGGAATGAAGGTGGGGGTGAGTCAGTTCTCCGTTACCCCCCCCCCCCCAGTGACCCAGCTCTTCAGACCAGGCCCCATCGCCTCATAGGAAGTCAGCACATTCCTAATAGCGCCCCCATGAGCCATCTACTTCCAACCAAATGATACTTTTGAGACTATTTTAAATGACAACATAACAGCGTCTGTTAGGAAGTGAGCTAGTTTGTGATCATGGTTGGGGGCAGAAAGAAAGGGAGCAACGTATGTAGTGTACCTATACACAAAATAGTATTTTAACAGCTGAGTAGACTCATTGTGCTTACCATGTTAACAAGTATTATTTTGTGGAGGCTGTGAATGTGGAAAAAGGGCTTTTGCAGATACTAAATAAGTATGTTTATGCCAGGTCAAAGATTGTCCTGTATGTCCCAATTGTTCCCTAACGCAATTTCAACTATTTTCAAAAGAGAAAGACAGAGGGAGATTTAACACAGAGAAAAGAGAGGAAACCATGTGAAACTGAGATCAGACAGGGATGTGGCCACAACAAAGGAGAGTGGCGACCTTCAGAAGGTGAAGGAGGCAAGGTATAGACTCTGATCTGAAACATCATGATGGAGTCCTGCTTGCAGAAACCCTGCTCTTGGCTCATTGAAACTTATTTCTGGTTTCTGGTCTACAGAGCTGTGAAAAATTGAATTGTTTTAACCAAGAAATTTCTAGTAATTTTTTAGAACACCTCTTCGAAACTAATACAAATGAGGATGGTCTTGTCATTTTTAATCTCCTTTTTGAACTTTCCAATGGTTCATGTAAATGGGTTGGAGAAATTCCATGTGATAGAAAAGCACATAAAATTCCATTGTGTATAATGATCACTGTCCTTTGTACCATAAATAGTAATGACTTTTAGTAGAAAATTGCATCTGTATGGGAGCATCATACATAGTATCGTCAATCTACAGTTTTCAAATGTGCACATAAAGACGAATGTCTACTCATGTGGGATAATCTGTACAGACTGCTGAGCCAAACTATTATATCTTAAGTGCTGCATTTCTCAGGCCAGTTAATGAATCACCAGAGCTAATTTTACGTAATCTTCAAGAAATTATACCCACTGTCCCACCAACCACCCATAATTTCTAAATCTTATTGTTCAATTAAAAAAGCAACTTATCCTTAAAGAATTATGTATTTCTTAATCTAGAATAGGGAAAATAGAAGATGAACATGGAGAAAGTATCTAAAGAATTATTTAAAGAATGAGAGAACAGCAAAGAAAAAAAAATAAGTAAAAGAAAAAAAGGTAGATGTCAATTTGAATGGAACACTGATTGTCCACATCTAGATGATGTGAGTATTAAAATGAGTAGGGGGTTACATGTGATGACCCACTGAAGAAAATGTGACTCCATGAATTTAAACTGATATTTTAATCAGGAAATGGACTACTCATATAATATCTCAGTTGTTATTCATATACCCTTATTAGTTATAAAAGGGAAAAGGAATTGAGCAGCACTGAATTCTCACAGGCACAACCTCCATCTGGGATTCAAACTGAACATCACCAAATGATGGGACCAAATCAAGTAATCGACCATACATTTAATAATTGAAAATATGTAACCCCTGTCCACCAGGTGTCGCTGTGGTGTTTTACATCTGTTAGTGACAGAGGAACCTGGAGGATTGAGATGTTATTTGAGAAACCCACTCACTTGAACCACAGTGAAAAGGTTTAGATGCCTACATGTGTGATGATTTGTTTTTTAAAGTAGTTTTTTGGTAAATAAAAATCTCAGAGACTGCAAGAAATATATCGTGCCCTCTCTCCTCGTTTCAATAAGGTGTATATGTCCCATGTATTGACACCAAATGAGGACCATATGTGGATTAAAATTGCAAATTCCATGTTCACATGCACGTGGAATTGAGCAGCACTGAATTCTCACAGAGCCTTTTCTCCGTGAGAATTTTGTGTATTCAGCCTGGCTATAACTTTCTTTAAAGAATACAAGTCATGCAAAATGATGCTGTGTTTACAAATTTTCCTGAAGAAAACTGAGTGCTACATTGATTTCTGGGTCTTTTCATAAGCACGCTACATTAGTTTCCATAATTTATCTTCACATTTGAATGCTAATACATGTTTTGCTTTCACAATCTGAACATGTACACAGGTGCAAATTACATCAGGTGGGTTTATTAAGTTAGGTTACACAAAAGTTACAAGGGAAGCCTAGGATATATTGTGAGCCAGTTGCTTGGGCTCAGAAAAGACACCGAGAAAGAAGAGAATCTCATCCATGTAGGTTCTGCTTTCACAAGAGTGGAAAAAAATTTAAAAAGCAAGCATCTTGGATTTTATATTATGGGGAGTGTGACTCTTCGGGCTAAAGCGTTTTCTCTGTGAGGACTTCAGCAACAATTAGCCTCTTCCACTCAGCTGCTCCAATCTTGTATCTCAGGATGCTGTGCTCCCAGCACATTCTGCAGTTATCCTGAACACTGACATGGGAGAAAAGGGAAAGAGCAGAGTCAGTCCAAGCTACCTAGAGCACTGTCCTGTACACAGCACTTCCCCCAGTACACTTTCCAGCAGACTCCATGGCCACAGTGCAAACTGTGCTTTGGGTAAACTCAGAGAACTAACTGAGAAGCAGCTAAATCCTCTCAATTTGATATTATCTCTAAAAATATAAACATGGGGAAATATTTTCAGGAAAATCATGCAGAAGAATGAGCTGCTCACAATAAGACATGTCTAGTAAAGCAAGAGACTGATTGTTGTTTGAGTCCCAGATATGTAGTCAAATTGTTGACTTTTGATAACTTCATCCCTGGTACAAAATTCCAGTGACCAGTAATGGACTGGAATGGACCAGAGAGAGAAAAGAGAACTTATGAACTGGCACATACTTTCCCAGATCATGCCCCCAGTGACCCACCTCCAGCCAGCCCCTACCTATTCATAACACATTTAGCCACTGATTTCAACAAAGAGTTCTACTGATTCTACAGAGCAGCATACTGACTCCATGATTCATTCAGCTTTCAAAGACATATTGCTGTTGGGGGACATTTTAATCTAAAAAATAATTTTTCATGCCCAGCATCCAAAGGACTCATGACCATCTCATTGTGCAAAATGAACTCACTCCATCTCTAAGAGTCAACAGTCTCAGCAGTGCTGGAAAGCCCAAGTCCAAAGTGTTTTCTGAGATTCAGACAAACTTTTATCTCTCAGACTCTCTGTAAATAAAAAGTCTAGCTAAACACTTTCAACACACAATTTCACATGGTAAATAGTCTCATTCCAAAAGGATGCAATATGGTAATGATAGAATGGAATAGCGTTGCATAAAGACCAAAAGGGAAATCACTGAACCCTGAGGTACTGAGTCTAGTAACTGTGACAAGCTGTGGAAAGATGTGTACTTCAAAGTTCGTGGCAGACCAATCCCCACAGTATTTCCACTTGCGTACCTGATGGTCTCTGTCTTGGTGTCTCTGCTCATTGCCTATAGCTTTTCTCAGATGTTCCATATCCCTGGCTTCTCCAACATCATGGAGTGACACTGCACTTCTTTGTTCATGTCCATGGATTGTTGCACTGCTTGCATAGGGTGCCCTGCATGGGCTCCGAAGTCTTCCCTTGAAATTTTGGTGAAGCCTTGCAGGTAATACAACTTCGACATTCTGCATACCTATAAAACTAACGCAACATTGATGACATCAAGGTCTGCCACCAGGTGAGCAGTCAACATATCTCTTTGCCTCATGGCTGTAGAGGCTTCTGCATTGTTAGATAGCTGAGAAATGTAAAACAAATCCTGAAAAGCCCCAGATCACGAGGAAAGAGTATAGTGATTCTCTTCCCAAATGAAAGATAAACACTTTTTTACCTTTGACCTTGTAATGTGTGGGTCCTTGTTAAATTCTGAGTTTTCTAAAGCTAGTTTTCCTATATTCCTGATGCAAAGAACTTGGCTTCTTTTTGATCTTAAAAATCTCAGTGGCCAAACTTTCTTTTACTGAAATTTGGTAGTTGCTTTCTATCTGATGAAACTATGGACTTTTCACATTGCTTTTCTGCTCCTGATCTTTACTGTATATGTGACAAAACTCAGCTAGCAATACCTATGCCACAGCCTAGACATTGGGGTACTTTAAACTTTTCATCACCAGATTAGTTAATCTGCCACCTTTAAATTCATTTTCCTACAAAGTCTGAGGGCACTGGCAAAAGTACAGAAATTTTCTGTCACAGTATAACACACATGATTTCAAGCTGTAAGGCCAATGTAGTCCTTGTTCCTATGGGAAATCAACTGCCCCTGGCCTTAACTCTCTGCATTTCTATAATCATTCTTGTGTCCTAAATTGTATCAGTGTTGCATATCAACCACTACTCACACCATTCTAGGACTTTTCTAGCCTGCTTCTCCAAACGTTTCCAGACTCCTCCCACAAACAGATTCCCAAAGCTCCTGAACCCCATTGTCACTTAGAGTCAGTGCAAGGTTCCCACTTCTCTGACACTGATGTCTGTCTTAAACTTTTTCTCATCAGTGGGAAAAAATAACTAACACTAACAATTGAAAAAATAGTTTAGTATGTATTCCATGTTTCAGGGGAAGGATGGCGTCTCTCTCCTACCAGCTGCAATAGAAAGTTGCACATCTTTGCTGTTCTTTGCATTAAGCTTCTAATCATGAAGGTGGCTGTTAAATAAGTGGACAACAAAGACCGAGTAAGGAAGTATTTCTTTAGCCACACTTGAATCCCAAACTTTCTCTAACATTTTCTTACAAGTACTGTTTTTGTTACTTTTCTTTAGTTGTTGAGACAAAATACATGATACCCAAAATGAAGGAAGGAAAGGTTTATTTCTTATAGCTTTTGCAGGTTTCAGTCCATACTCAGCTGGATCCATAGTAGGGTAGGGTGGCTGAGGGGCAACTCTTCATGGTGGCCACAAGCAACAAGAGCAAAAAGGACAAAAGAGAAAAAAAAAAAAAAAAAAAAAAAACGAGAAAAAGGACAGAAGAAAAGAGAAAGCACATCTCCTTCTGCCCCTAACATTGGTGCTGGCTCCGCCTCACACTACAAATCCCAGTACTAGACAATGAACCAATCACAAATGCTAGCTTCAGCTGCTTCCATGACTGGTTGCAGCCTGGGGGGCCACTTGGAAACAAACCATAACAAGTACTGACAGCATGCCCTATATTGTTTTGCATATATCTCTCACTTAGCACATAATCTCCACAGACAGTATATGCTAGAAAGTGGTGTCTTTGCTTTTGTTTATTATTATACTTGTCACACTAACTGCCTCTGTACTGAGTGCCACCAGGATTTATTCAATTTTTAAAATATTTGAGCAGCTTTTACTGTGTGTTAGAGTAAAAGTAGAGCATCACCATTTTTAGTTAGATTTCACTGGTGTGGTGGATTGACAACTGGTGTTCAGCTTGTAACAACAAGCTGAACTGAATCAGCATGGTGCTGTGTGCGAAAGGTCCATGTGAGGGTTGTTGCCAAAAAAAAAAGGAGAACTGAAGAGGAAAGTGTGGTGTTGTTACTTTCCTGGGAGTTATTGGTTCTCCTGTTGCCATGAGTTCTTCTAGAGGAGCTTATCCAGCTTCTTCCCTGATATGAACTCGACAGTTCTGATCATCAGAGGACCCCAGGACCTCATTGTCACTGGGACTGGCTGTGGATCTTTTTGAGGGAAACCCTGGTCGTTAATTTGAGTGTCACTTGCTAGTTCTAGTGCAGAAACTTCAACCACTGACACAGAACTTTCATCTCCCTGGCACAGATATTCTGGCTTCTAATGCTTACCTTTGGGTGTTCCCAGCATAAGTCCATGAAACAGACTTGTGTGAGAAATTGTCATGGCCTCTAGGTATGCAGTTGGAATCATGCAGGACATTGCTTTGGGATCTGGAACCACAGCTGGATTCTTTGGGGTCTTTAAAGTGTGGAAAGATTTCCTGGCATATTTGAGTTTGACTGTTTGGGTGACAATAATAAAGTATTTGTGTAAATTATGTGTCCCGTAGTAAATTGTTTTCCTTGCAAACCCTGACTACAGCAATTGATAAAAAAATATGGGAGTCAGTAAACTCATGAAGTGTGTGGGTTTCCTCTGATTCACAGGTTTGTGGGTTCCCATTTACTGCAGTGTGGTTCCATTGTTTTCCACCTGTAGAGTGGCATCACATCATGGAAGGTGCACATAGCAGAGCACAATCACTCACCTCATGGACAGAAAAAAAAAAAAAAGATGAGGAACAAGAGTACCACGATTTCCCTAAAGCACAGACCTTTCATGACTTACTGATCTCCCAATAGACCCCATATCTTAAAGTTTTCTTTCGGTGCCACCCTGCATCCAAGTCATTAACACAAGGACTATTGGGAGACACTCAGGTTCTAAACAGTTCAAGCCCTATAACTTAAGAGCAGTGTTGCTTTGAGCCTCACTGAGCTCCTGTAGCTGGAATTAGAGTTGTGTGTGAGTTTCATCATTTATGACCACTTTGTCAAATAGCTATACTTTGAGGATCCTGAGCTTCCCTTACATCTTACATGTTTCACCCTGATTCATTCCTGTTAATGTCTTCACTGCAAGTGCTATAGAGAAAGGGGGTAACTGCTTATGAACAACCCCAAAACCCACTGAGTTGGGTTTTGTGATGTAATTGTGACCCTGCAGGGAATTGAGATTGACTTGGGTTAGAGCAGTGAGGCAGAATATCATCAGCCTCACCATGGTTGATAAGGAAGCCATTGTAAGAACATCTGAACTTCTACCCAAGAAATATTTTGGGACCAATCAGCTGGAAGCTGATAGAAAGAAATCCTGAAAGCTGTTCTGCTCCTGCTGGTTTCGTGTCACTTGGGCTTTTGCTATGCTTAGAGCTAATAGGGACTTCCTTTAGAGATCTATTGAAGATTTTGTTTACTATATAAAAATAATATGTAGAATTTTAAAATACATAAAAATATACGACAATGAACTCCATCTTCTTTTTATGTCTTTCTCTCAGTAACTCCAAACTGGGTCTTCCTATACTCAGCCATGTTGAATTTTTCTATTCTTCTGTATCTACCCAAAGAGATCAATCTTACTGGGCAATAATAGTTTTTAAACTTCTGTGATAACATAAAGATTTGAATAGCAGTGAGTGAAATAAAACACCTTTCTAGATATAATTTTCTTTGGAGTCCTTGTACTCTTAACCTCAAATCAATGTTTTTAAAGTGAAATCACTCCATTGATCTCAGAGTCCAAAGTCAATTGAACTTTGATTACATAGCCCTTGCTAGTGTTTGGGAAGATTGTGTCTTGCTATAATAGAACATGAAATTCCTTACTTAAAGGCATCAATAAAAAGAAAAAAGTGAACTAACAGAATCATAAGGACTGAATGCTCCTCACTGGGGAACAGGCTGTAATGGGTGTCCAGCTTCTGATTGTAAGTGATGGAAGCATCACTGGCTTTAGGACTGAGAAAATGGACAGACACATTTTATCGACACGAAAGCCAGTTTACTGATTAGTGTAGGTTCATCATATTCACCTATGTTCCATGCTTTTTTCTCTTACAAACTGTATCTCCTCATGATATTTATAGGTTTGACTTAAAGGAAATTTTCCTCCCAGGGCCAACTTGAACTCTCTATCTGAAGAAAGCCACCTTATTTTAAACCTTTCTAAAACTAACACTTTCCTTGCCTGGCAATAATGACAGGCTGAAATGTCTTATTTGTTGAGATGATACGAAATTTACATTTAAAGGGTCAAACATTTCTAACACCAATTATATCCTTATAGTAAAGCGGCCACTGGCACACTTCCACAAATGTCATCTCACACACTGAAGGAGACTGGGATCCAATGGAAGAAGTTAAATGCCCCTCAGAATAATGCCAGAGTTATGTTAAGAAACATTTTACAAACCTCAATTCCCTCTGGGTCAAACCAAAGCAGTTTTCTGCAGCTGATTTGCATGTGCACTCACTGTGCAAGGGTCCAGGCTGCTCAAAGCTTCTTAAAAGGCAGCTCCCCAGGTCCTTTGTGGATCGTCATGAGAGTCCAGCTCTCAGCCATGGGGTCCGGAGCTCACCTCCTGTTGTTTCTGCTGCTCTGGGTTCCAGGTAGTTGAGAGAACCACAAATATTGCACATGCTTATCAAGGCGGTTATTATTTTCTATGTGTGAGCCTTCTTTGTTAATGGAAAAAAGGCATTTATCTAAGATTTCACATTTTAAATTCCCTTGTGCTTCGGATTACTCAGTGGTGCCTGCAACTGTGGTGACATGTGTGACCAATGAAACCGTGCTATTTTGTAAAGTCTCAGTGAGTCTGTTATATTCAAGTGTGTGTGTTTATCATTCCAGGCTCCAGTGGGGACATTGTGCTGACCCAGTCTCCGGCCTCCTTGTCTGTGTCTCCTGGACAGAAGGTCACGATCTCCTGCAGGGCCAGCCAGAGTGTAGAGCAATATATAAGCAGGTTTGCTACTGCAACTCTTATGCACTGGTATCAACATAAGCCAGGACAATCTCCCAGACTCCTGATCTCTAAAGCATCCAATCGAGTCACTGGGGTGCCAGACCGGTTCAGCGGCAGTGGGTCTGGGACAGACTTCACCCTCACTATTGACCCTGTGGAGGCCGAGGATGTGGCGAACTATTACTGTCAGCAGGGTAAAGAGCTTCCTCCCACAGTGCTCCAGTTCTAAACAAAAACCTCCCCAGGCAGCTGCTCACTGTGGCTCAGTCTCACAGATGTTCCTATTTTTGCAATGATTTTTAGACTTGTTTATAAAAAGTATCTTAACTATTAGTTTAGATGACAACATCTAAACTTATGTGAGTATGTTTGTTAAACTTGATGAATTAAAATTTACCTTCTTCCTTATTAAATCAGAACCTCAGAGTTATTATTTCTCAGAGACTTTTATACATGCATAAAAACTTCTTATATATTGAACAAATTTAGACTTAAATTTTTTCCTGTCACTGTAAATAAAAACAAGTCTGACTAGTATATTTTGGTGTATCTTTTGCATACAGACTCAGTCTCACATTGATGCCTCATTTTTTCACCATTTCTATTTGAGGTTACAAGAAATCTAGAATGTTTTTATAGAATGCTAAGAATTTTGATGCAGGTATTTTGTTTATTTGACAGAGATCTCTCTATCATCATGTTTCTCTCTGAAATTCTCTGTTCTATATTTGTTCCTTTCCCTTTCTGGTTATTCAATGTTCATGGCTTTATTCTACTATGTGTTTAATAGGTGTGGCCAAGGTCTATACTTTCTCCCAATATGTTCTGACCCTACTGGTAGAATGGTATTCAGAAGTCTAGGAGTGCACAGCCACGATCTTGGAAGGGTCACTTATTACCTCCTCCATCCAGAGCTGGGCCTCCCTCACACTTCTGCCTCCTTACTCAAGGAAATCGAAAATTCAGTAAAATGGCCTTTTGCATTATTGATACAGCTCAAATGCACATTTTTATAGTTTCCAAGTATAGAATCTTGTTTCACTGCTGATGAAATTTGCATTATCAGACTTCTATTTCTCTACCTGAAATTCTGACAAACATGGTGACTTAAAACTCTACAGAGTTATAACTGGATGATTTTTGTAAGAGAAGCATCAAGGAGTTGAGGGTCGGTAAGATATCAGAGACCCAGCCCTAGGTCACCTGCTGCTCTGTGTTTCTGTGGAGGGAAATGAACCAAACCAAAGAAATAAAATGAGTGGTTTCTTCAGGGTGTTTATGTTTCTTTAGTAACCTGAGTTTGCAATGTAGCATGAAATAAATTTCACAGCATTTTATATACTCTAGCTCTCACATTGCAGAGATGAGATTTTCTGTTTCATTTCTTGTTTCATAGAGAAGTTGCATAATACTCTGTGTCTAGTCTTGCCCACTATCTATGATTCAGTTCTTAAGGCAGCATCATGCCACAGGCCACAGCATCATGGCCTGTGTCCCAGAAGTGGCAGCCAGTGTCGTCTACAGAGGGTCTAAGAACCTTGTGCACATGTGTGCAAGCAAAGAAGTAGTTTAATTCTGGCAAAGAAGAGGGGAGTTCCCCATGTGTCCCAGTGATCATCTGCTGAGGGAGTTCCTGGGGTGCCCTGGGTTCTGTGGGAATTGCTATAGATTTATTTCCTGCCTATATTGTCAACCTTCTGTGTGATATGGTGAAAAACCCCTACTGTGTGCCAGCATGTAAATCTGTAATCACTGATCTGGCTCACCAGAATCATTGCCAGAGAGAATGTTCAGAGAGGCTCTGCAGATATTTTCCTATTTATATGCACCTGTAGAGCAGGCAACATCTGTGCTCTGGTTCATAGGAATCATTCAGAGCAGAGTTCAAAAGTCTTGGCTTGTGCTTTCCTGTACCTAAGGGAAAAAAATTCACTGATGAGTAACAACACATTGGGTTCTTGTGACCTCTTCATTTTAAAGCTCTCCTTATATTCACGTTAGACAACAAAACACTCTTAAAACACACCTCCAGCAAGGATGAAGTCTATGGGTGTTTGAGTTACAGGCCCTGGAAACTTTCTCAATGAGTCCTCATGTTTTTATTTTTCTCTCACAGCATCTGTCACATCTCTTAATCCATTTTCTGTTTTTATAACCAAGCACTAGAATGGAATGTTTTTTAATGAAAAGAAACTTTTTCTTATATTTCTGGAGCCTATATGACTTATTTGTGGCATCAGCATTTGTTTGGCATCTGCTGAGGACTCTCCTGCTTCATCCTATCATGGTGGAGGGTGTGAAATAGAGAGACCCAGCCAGCTTGTTTCTCTCTTCCTCTTTTAATGTCATTATGTGGACCTCATCTGTTTATTTCCACAAGCTTCCACCATCATTTCCCATTAATACAAGGATTTTCAGTTTGATATCCCAAGATATGAATGTGGGGGGCCCAACACATCAAAACTATTGCATTTTCCTAACCATCATAAGTCCCTTCATTAGTTTTTTTTTTTTTTTTTTTCTGTAGTTTTCTCTCCTTTTATGTTCTCTGGTCATGGCCTTGTGGTTACCTCAAAATCAAAATTACTTACACAAGACCCATGAAACCATGTGCTTTAAATTGATGATATTCTCTGTTTAAGTTATGCAGGTCGCAAATTACTTACTCCTGTCCTTCTCCCATATACATAAAACATACATAGTCCCTTAGATAGGCAATGACTTGTCCTCTATTTTCGCAGTCTTCTCTCCTCTCCTCTATTTTGAATCTTATCCTGTATTTGAAAACCCATTCATTATTTTGTTCTATACTATTAAACTTTTGGCCATTGCTTTCATCCATAAACATCAATCTATGCAAATACATAGTATTTCTAAAGTAAATTTAGAAAATTCTTGAAAAAGAGCCAAAATAGTAGGTGTATCTCTAGTGGTGGCAATGATCAAGGAAGTGCACTATGGCTTACTTTCTACAGGAAAATACTATGAGATTAGGGAGAATATTAAAACAACTAAAATTAAAAATTACTAAAATGATTAACAAGTGACAGTCAAAGAAGAGAAGTAAAATGTGGAGAAAATTTATGGGAAGTAATTTTTCTGTAATTTCTTCTTCATTTTTACACGTTTACCTCTCATTTCTGAACAGAGAAAGGGTCACGTTGAGCAGCAGTGCAATGAATGTTGGCAATAAAAATTCAAGATCTTTTTGGTTTCTGGCCAGAGCACTAATGAAGATGGACAATGTGAGATAAGTAGTAGTGAATGTGTTCTTGTTTTCCAGTTAATTCTTTCTTGTTTTTCCTCTTGTAGATATGCAATAGATTCTAAACTCTTGAATGAAAGTACATTTTCTTCTCTCTGTAAACTCTCAGCTATTGCTATAGCTGAGATGATGTCCTGAATCAGTTCGATGTGTTTACATTTCATGGTCATTCTGACTGTGACTGAGAGTCAGTGGCAACTCAATCCTCGATCCAGTGAACAATGGATGGCATTACACCATAATGCTTTAATGTTTACACTTTTATTGGTCACACCAGGCACCAATATCCACTAATTTTATTACACCTCTGAAAGACACTTGCAAAAGATAACTTTCAGAATTGTTTCATGACTGCCGCAAATAATGGGCTAAGTGAGTTTAAAGAAAGAAGGAATATTTGGCAATCTGTAATAAGTTACTGGGAATAAAGAAAAGTATAAACTAACATTCTCCATAAAAATAGTTGCACAGATATTTGACAAAATTATTATTTAAAAATATTCAATTGATATATAAAACTGAATAATATGTCTCAACCAGGTGGAAGCTATTCTTGAAATGCCAGGCTGATCTGGTATTTGAAAGTTGATCAATGCTAACCAGATAATAGAGAGCAAAAAGCAGCAGTAAATAGGTAGCCAGCAAGTGACAAAGCCTAGGTGTAGTGTGTGGATGCGTCAGCTCCCTGCAGCTCTTCACCATCTGACTTTCCAGTCAACTCTGTTCATGTGTCTGGCTGCATTAAGTGGCAAATGACTCTGAATTCTGGGGAGATCACCAAAAAATCACTGGACTATGTTACTACATTTCTGGACATGGACCGCAGAACCTTCAAAAACTATGGCTGACATTATTCCCTAGAATGATAATCTTTGCTTTGAGTACCTACCCTGGATTTCCTTTTCCTCTTTCATGTACAAATAACATCATAACCCCAAATATTCAAATATAAATTATCTGCCTTTTGTTGTATAAAGAGAGGGTGGTTAGATCTTTGATGTTGACAATGAGAATGAGAGAAACCTGTGGTGCCAAGGAGTTTTCTGGCCCATTTTACAAAGATATCCCAGTACCTTCTAAACCTGGGTGCATCTGAGGAATACTCACAGTTTTCAGCCAATGCAAAGATCAGGTGGTGAAGGCCAGCCTCATAGTTCTGCTTATTTGAGGATTTATGTCATGGCTTGTATCACTGTGGGAGGGTATCTGTTAATTGTTGACAGTAGTAAGCCGCAACATCTTCAGACTCCAGGCTGCTGATGGTGAGCGTGTAATCCTTCCCAGACCCACTGCCACTGAAGTTTAGGAGCTTTCCCTGGTTTCTGTTCATACCAAGCTAACCATTTGCTTATGTCTTGACTTGCCTGACAACTGATGGTGACTCTCTCTCCTACTGATGCAGATATGGAGGAGGGAGACTGGGTCATCTGGATAGCACATCCGGTACCTAACACTGGAAACATGAAAACAAACATTCACAAAATTGCACATGGTAAAAGAGAACATTTCCGAAGACACAGGCAGCAGTGACCACTTTAGGCCGAGGAAATTTCTATTGTTCTCTTTCCTTATCTGGGATCCAGACCAACAGGATCACCAGAAGCTGACTGGAGACTCATGACTGCGCTGTGTCCTGACTGGGAGAGACTCCTGAGCAGGTTGTAACAGGTCTATTAAGCAGTCTTTGGGGCAGTGGGCTGTGCTCTGGGCACATGCAAATCAGCAGGGCTGGGCACAGCTGCAGGACAGGCTCAGCTCAGCAACTCAGCACGGCCCCAGTGTCCATAGCTCCAGTGTTGCCAGATCAGTTCAAGATGACAGATTTTTCTATGGAGAACAGGTTTCTTCCTCGAGGATATTTTGTTCCAAAAAAAAATCAGAGAGACTTTTCAGAATTTAAAATGAATCCTCGTCTGCATTTGTAATATGTTTTGTATGTAGGGTTCTATAGAGGAATAGTCATTTTCAGAAAGAAGAGGTGTCACAGTTGCTCTTATATTATAGGTTATCAGGTCTTTAACTTGCTTTCTAAGTTTTCAGACCCATGCAGAGGCAGCAAGTGGAGGAAGTCTGTGCTGGGACCACAAAATCAGGAATGCAGGGCTTTTTAGACTGGTCCTGGTGTCATTTGTGTCTCTGGTGGGTCACTTGCCTTCTGTCTCATAGATAAATGTTACTCAGTACATTAAATATCTTTGTTTCCAGATGTGTTCTAAAATTCCTGAATCAAAGTAACATTTTCGCTCTTTAGGAGGAAAAAGGTAACAGAATCTGTGTTGAGGAGAAAATACAAAATGCATATATTAAGGAGTACAGAAGGAGTAGATGAGAGCTCTAAGCATTAGTCTCTACAGATCTGAAAGACAAAATAAAAATGACTAATATATCTGTTTATGCAGGAAAATTTCCTGTTTTAAGACAAAATCATGGAGTAAAAATTAAAAAGTGATCTTGATTAGAGATAAACTGGAAGCATAGTAAAAGGTGTCCAGCTATGATAAGAGATTTTTGTTGTCATTTATGACAACTGAGCAGAGATTCTGGTCACTGACTGGTGTGTTGGGTGGTTTAAAGTTCCAGAAACGTAGTAAATTGAAGTTGAGTGCCCTGGATCCAAATATGGGCCAAAGAATAACTGGCCATGGGGGAGATTATATTTGCATTTATGACTTGAGGAAACATGAGTCTTCAACTGCACTAACTTGTTCTACCCCCTCGGACGCTGTCCCCACAGGAGGATGAATAGACAAGGAATGGACATGGACACCCATTGTTCCACTGGCTATGAACAATGATAGTGCTGCAGGAGAGGAGTCTCTGGCTTTGAAGAATAGGCCCAAAAGGAATGGTATTGTTTAGCTGACTCTAGAATGAATGAAAGGTCTGTGAGCTACGGTGTTCTGTTTGATTATAGAAAATACCCTTGGTGAATCTGACACTAATAATGTTGTTGATTTTCCTCTTATCATTAGAGAGAGAGGGAAAGAGAGAGAGAGAGAGACTCAAGGAGTGGCCTATTTCTTACATACAAGAATCCTCAGGGAATGGACAAGAATGGACACAGCTCAGGGCTTATATCTCTGCACATGCCCAGAGATCCTAGGTTCCCTGATTACACTAGGAGAGCCCATATTTAACTGTCGTGACTGCAGTTGTCTCCAAGGGTTACAGGGGCTCATGGTCTTGTGCTACCTTTACCTAAACTTTGTCATTCAACTACCTAGTCCTGCCTCCTGTGAGTCTTTTGATTCCCTGAGTCCCAAACTTGTTAAGGTACACAATGGAAAGTTATGTGGTGACATGCTTATAAAAGGCCCAATAATCAATTTAACACTTAAATCTTTGTGGTTACTGTTCAGAAAAACTTACAAATGTAACACATTTTTACTAAACTATATTCTTAAAAGACAACTATAACCAAATTGAATACATAAAATACTTTTATATAAGCCCTATGTGAATGTGAATATAAAATTTGAAATCTTAGTTGACAACCCTACATATGGCGTCTGTACATGGAATTAAGTTGAGAACAACACACATCTTATATCTCTAATTCTGCATGAATTTTCCTGCAGAGAATGTGCTTTATCCCGTGGGCCAAACAAGTGCATCTTTTCAGTGCCCCAAATGTGCAGTGTCATTTTTAGCCCTTCCTGGGTCATTCTATTCTTTTCTAAACTCTCCTCCATCTCAACAGGGGCTGACCAGTGTCACCCAATAACGGGAACTGAAAAAGGTTTGCAGACACCCTGCAAAAAAGGTATCATTGAGCTCAGAGTGAATTCCTCTATGCTTACTGTCTAGGTTTTTACTGTAAAAGTAAAGCAAGAATAAAATCTAGAAACCTGCAGCCCCAATTTATAAGGAAGTTTGGAATTTATCATCACTAAACACTGTATTTTTAGCTAAGCAATCTGAATTCCTCTGTTTGTGAATGCTCTCTCCCACTATTTTCAATAAGTTCAGCTAATATAGGGCATTTTTACCTTTTTATCTTGAAAGTACAGTTTCTTAACTGAGCTGGTGAGTATGCACATCTATTCCTGATGTTCTCTGTATGGCTCAGGTTATTTTTTCTTCTTTGTATCCTCTCTATGCTCATTCTTATACTTGTGTCTGTTTTTCTCTAAGCTGCCATGTTCTAATGTCACCAAATGGCTTCCAATTCCAAGGAAAACACTGTTCTCAAGATATTTAAAAACCCTGAGTAGCTTTATCTCTAAGAAACTAGGCAAGTGATACATTATGGACACAACTGCCATTAGAACCATTCTAAAGAGACCAGCTTTCCCACTCATTTGGCCTCAGCACGGGCTTCCTCCCTCTACTGCTTCTGTATTTGTCTGTAACTTAGATGGTAAGTTAGAGACATTGTGACCTTGTACTGTGAGATTTACTGTGACATGTGTTCTTCCTGAACACAAGTATTCCTCTATACACCCCTAATTGCAAAACATATTACAAATGTAAGGTTTGATTCATTTTAAAGTTTGAAAAATATTCCCCCAATATTTTTTATAACAAATGCCTTCCCAGGCTAATACTGTTCTCCTTAGGGAAATTTGTTGTCTTTAACTGATATGGTGACACTTGTGCTGTGGACACCGGGGCTGTGCTGAATTACTGAAATGAGCCTGTCCTGCAGCTGTGCCCAAAGCGCTGATTTGCATGTGCCCGGAGCTCAGTCCACTGCCCCAAAGACTGCTTAATAGACCAGTCACACACCCTGTGAGGGACTCTCTCCCAGTCAGGACCCGGTGCAGACATGAGGGTCTCCATTAAGCTTCTGACTCCTGCTTCTCTAGTTTCAGGGTAAGGAGGAGCAATAGGAATTTCCTAAGCCTAACGTAGTCAGTGCTGCCTGGTTCTTTGGAAATGTTCCTTTCATCATGCTCAATTCTGTGACTGTTTGTTTGCATGTTTCCAATGTTAGGTACAAGATGTGCCATCCAGATGACCCAGTCTCCCTCCTCCGTATCTGCATCAGTAGAAGAGACAGTCACCATCTGTTGCCGGGGAGTAAGGACATAAAAATGATTAACATGGTATCAAAAGAAACTAGGGAAAGCTCCTAAACTTCTAATCCACTATGCAACAAATTGGGAACTCGTATCCCTTCAAGGTTCAGTGGCAGTGAGTCTGGGACAGATTGCACACTCACCATCAGCAGCCTGGAGTCTGATAGTGAGGCCACTTATTACTGTCAACAAACTAACAGTTTCCCTCCCACAGTGATACAAGCCATGACATAAACCCTCAAAGAAGCAGAAATGTGAGGCTGGCCCTCCTCCCTTTTTCTGTACATTGTCTCAAAACTATGAGTATTCCTCAGATGCATCCAAGCTTTGAAGGTACTAGGAAGTCTTGGTATATTGGACCAAGAAGCTCCTTTGCACCACAGGTTTCTCTCTCCTTCTCATCCTTAACATCAAAGACCTAACCACCCTCTCTTTATATAAGAAAAGGAAGAGTTATTTAAAGCAGAATATTTGGGGTGATGATGTTGTTTGGAAGTGAAGAGGAAGAGAAAAGCCAGGGTAAGTTTTCAAATCTAAAATGGTTTTTCTAGGGAAATGATCTAAGTCACAGGTTTTAAACGTTTTGGGGTCCATTGCCAAAAAAGTGATGTAGACAAGTGATTGTTTGGTGACCTCCCCAGGATGCAATCATCTGCCACCTAATGTACAGTCTAGCTAATCACGTGGTCCTCAGACCTGCTCAGAAACATAGGCGAAGTGTGTGGATGCTCTCAGCTGACTGCAGCACTTCACTTGTTGATTCTCCATTCACTTGTGTCACAGATCTCTAGGCAGTGTGAATGGATATTTTGTCTTTAGTGTCTGAAATATGAATTTTAGTGGAGGGCCTCACACTAACAAAATGCTATGGTTAAAAATTAGAGTCAAAAGAAAAAATTCTGAGAAATAGGCTTCTCAAAATCAGGATAATGATTTGAAACTGACGTCAGATCACTCTGTGTGGTCACCATTTTCCACATTCTCAGAATTTTTCCAGTTTAGAGATAATCCCAGAATCTACTTGAATGTGCTTCCAAGTATTATTTGCAAATATGGAATTAATATAATAATATCAATAAATCATAAAGTAAACATAAAAAGTAAATTGCATGAAGTATATAGAAATAATTTCATGGAGTTATACAGCAACAAACAAGTATAAAAGTATTTTCAACAAAACAAAAACAGATGAATACCCCCAAAATATTATTTTAAATATTACTTTCCCAAATATGAATGTGTCTTGTCTAGAAGCTGACGGTTATTCTTAGAATAAGATGAAATCCAACAGACAATAGCATACATGTGATCACCTGGGACTTACTGAATGAAAGAAATTCTGTGTTTTAGCAGGGACACATAGAAGATTTAAAAATCATGTTTTAGGAGACACTTTTCAGTTGAAGAGATTTTTTTCTCATTAGACCGCTTATTTTCTGTTTAAAGACATGTGTTAAAATCATATACAGCTTTATTTTGTACTTATTCAAAAATAGATATGAAAATATTTAATAACATAAATGCTGAAAATTATTATTGTTTTTCCATGTAAGGATCAAATGATTGACCAATCAGTGTAGTAAGGTTTTTAGAACTTTAGGAACCATCAAGGTAAATAAAGAAACCAAAATTGTGTAACACCCTGAATGCCATTGGACTCAAATTTGTCCATTGAGTTTGCTTTGCAGATTTTGTTGACTCTTCAACTCACTATGAGGATGTTGTCACTTAAGTGTCACAACCCTTATCCTTGGTACAGATCACATAGCCTACAGAGAGAAAGAGAGAGAGAGAGAGAGAGAGAGAGAGAGAGAGAGAGAGAGAGAGAGAGAGACTCATGCACCAGGGTGACTCCAACCAGAAAAGCCCTTTCTATTCAGCCAAGTGATTTTCAGTTTGAACATCATCCATGATCACAAAATAAATCTCTAGTGTTAGAGGTCACTGGATTTTGGCATAATTTTTTACAAACCAGTATTGTATGGAAGCTGAGTATATTCACAACACTGAGTGAATTTGTGATTCTTTTTTTTTTTCCTTCTTGGTACCTGGGGTCAAAATCACACCCTAGCGCCTTCCAGGCAGGCACTTACAACACTGAGCTAAATCCCTGGCATCACTTGGTAAATTTGAAGAATTGCATCCTGCAGTGATTTTTCAAAGAGAGATAACCAATCCAATGACATTGAATACTAGTTTGGAAAACTATTTATAAGTAGCAAGGCACAAAGGCTGGGGAAAAATCAGTTAACTGATTGCTAGGATGGAGCTTTCCAAATGGGCCACGATTTACAGCCATGGCTTCCCAAGTAAATTCTAAATAAAACACACTAGTGTACAAGATAGTCTCAATTCTTGCAATGATACAGTGATATAATGTATAGATGTCAGTCAGTCACCATCATCAGTTATCTCAAATGTCACCGTACTAGAGATGAAGGTCTATGAATGGACTCTTGAAGTGGATTTCATTGAACTGAGGCTGACATGACAAATGGCATTCAGTTTGCCAAGGACAATCATCCTCCTTACTGAGTATCACTTAATTTGTCCTATCAGTGAAAAGATCATACTAGTAATAAACATTAAGTTAATTATAGTAAATAAAATTTAGTTATCATTTTACAAATATTTTTACTGTGCTACTTTGCCAGGAATAGTTCACCTTTAAGGATTTTTACTTGAATTCATTTTAAACTGACATATAAAAACATAAAAATGGAGCACATCAAAGAGTATTATGCAATGTTTAATACATATATGAACTGCATAATGTTTAAAATAAGTTCTACATTTATCTGCTCAAGCATCATTTCTCTATGGTGAAAATTTCAGAATCCTTTCTTTCAATACTCCGACATGTACAGGACATTATTGTTATCTGTAGTCACCACACTGTGAACCAGCACACCAGAGCACACTGATGTTACACATGTTTCAAAAAGAAATAAGAATGGAATTAACTTAATTGCTTTTCAGAGTTAAGACGTTCCATATTTTTATTGAATGATTCCCAAATTTATCCTCAATGTTACTTGATGGTATGTTATTCTACAGTGATTATACTTTATGCATATGCACACATGTGAACACTAGAGATCCCCAAATTTGTGGGTCATTAGATTGCATTTTAAATACACACTTGAACTTTCTCCTGCACAACTCAAAGTTACCTCAAGATAAACAAATCTGATCTCTGATATTTCCCAGCAGTATATGCTTTATGCAAATTCTTTTTTATCTTTAATCTATGAAATAATGGTCATATTTTACTGCTGTGACTCTAGGTGTGCAGGTAATACTGAAAGCACCTTCAAGTGCTTCCGGTGCCTTCCTCTAACTGTAAGATTTCTGAGACTTGTAGCGGTAGTGATCAGACTGGGTGCTCAGATGCTCAGCTCTCTACTATGGCTTTGACTTCTGAAGGCACATTTCTCAAAAACTACTTTGCTTTTATGATAGCCTGTAGAATTACTTAGTGAGAGGTCTTCATGTAAGATTAAGAAAGCAGCAAAGGAGGATTTAATAATCACTGACACATGAAAGCAGACATGTGGACAGAGATAAGGTCTAGAGAATGTGTCGATATGATGCTGTAATACTGGGAGCAGTGGCCTCCTATCCCTAAGTGTTTTGGACAGATCTGGGAACCAGACATTTAGCCAGCCTGTAGCTTCAGTGGCAGATGTGCTTTGGCACCTGTTAGATCACTAGAGTCAGCTTCTCTGACTACCATACTTGCAGAACTTTTACAGCTGTCACTTAGAATCACAGTTGTAAATATGTCAGTTTTTAAAGGGGGCAGTGCAACAGAGTCCAGACTCTTCCAACCAGTTTCACCACCCTGTGTGTTAAGATGTTGCACTCCAGCACATTTGACATTTTTGATAGCTACATGTGACTAAAGAAAGAGAACTGGGTCATTCCAAGATCATCTAAAGTCCATAGAGTGAATTGCATGTAAAAACTTAGTGAACTAGGTGCTGGAAAGTTTGCTAGAAGCCCATCTTCTGTATGACATATTAGCCATAAAAGACCCTAGATATGGGGAAGTGGCACAAGGAAAATACACAGAAGAACTAGCTGTGGATAAGATGCTTTGTCTCACAAAGGATGAAACTGTGAACTCAGGTCTAGAGGTTTCATCTGATTATTGACTGTTGACAGGCATCAGCAGGACAATGATCAAAGCACTCCTCATCCAGGTGGAACAAAGTACAAAAACCTGAATTTTCCCCCAGGATGGAAATCAAGGCTTTGGAGACCTGCAGTTCAGACTCACGTTTGCTCATAGTCCCATTTTTTTCTGGAGTCCATCTGACTTCATCTATCTTCCTATCTTATCAGGAAGTGTGGACAGTTTCTCAATAAGAATAACAATAGTGAACAATAGTGCATCTGCACCAATTCATACCATTACCTACATTCAAGATAGAAAAATGGGCAGAAGAGATTGCTTCATACTAGTGAAAGTTCCTTTTTATAGTCATGTTTTGAGATCCTGCTTAGTTTTCGGAATATCAGCTGAGCCCCATGATACTCATCTTTGAATCATATCCTGCCCAACCTGAGCCCGTGACTGGTCCAGGCCCAGATATCTGTGTGCAGCCCACTCATGAGACACACTGAGGTGATCTCTCTGGCAGAAGTGTTTGATTAAGGCACAAGTACTGGCCGGGCTTGCTCCTTTAGGATTTTTGCATGAGACATACATGGACTATACAGTCACCTTCATCTCAGTTATGAATATTAATCTCAGTTCTGACCTTGTTCATCTTGTCTAAAGATACTTGCAGAATATTTTACTGCCCACAGTGTCTTCTGGGTCATACTCTCTATCTCTTGGTGTTCTGCAATCATGCCAAATGATTCTTTTTATCATTTAAGTAAGTTTTCAGGACAATAGCTTTCTGTCTTGCCTGTTTCCTATCTACTGTGTGAGACAACTGACAACAATGTCTATGAATTGTACTTTAGTCATTAATCCAGGTGACAAACAAATGTCTCAAAACTTGGAACACAGTTTGCACAGTGGTTTACATTTTTGTGAATGATCCATGAATGTGATACATGAAACTTTTTCTTTTTCAAATATTATTTCATGTTCACATCAAGTCCAATACATTTCTTTCTTCTAGTTTTCCACAGGACTACTGATGAGTCTTCCCCTATCAATCTATGGATGAACAAACTACTGGAGTCTTGTTCTAAATGAAAACCAAAAGTCAGATATGAAAATCTTCTTTTGTTCACAGACAATTGAATATTGGCCCTCAGAGTTGTGGAAATCAAAGGAAGATAACAAAAGGAAGAGTAAACAGCATGGAAATCTGTAAAAGCAACACAGAAACGGGTATGCAGCAATTAGGAATTATTAACGGAATAATTATAGATCATCCTAGTTTCCTGGATGGGAAGCAGGTATCAAAATACCACAAGTATAAAGGGAAACAGCCAAACAAGCCAAATCCCGGTATTACAACCTGGCTGGTGGTCTTTTAGGTAGGGAAAAGCCACAGTTCTTACAAAGATTCTAACATAGCTGAGGAATTTGATTTGAAGGAATTCCAAGTGAACAACAACGTGACACTGAAATTTGTAAACTCCCAAAGGGCTCTAACAGAAGCCATCTTAAAGGGATCCTAAAATTAGAGACTAAGTCCTCCTGCGTGAATAGGGATTTGGAAGCATCTGAATTAGGGCTACGTGTGGACTCTCTGATGCACTGACTGGGCATGAAATGCCAAAGAAGGCAGTCTCGACCGAAGGGAATGTGGAACAGGATCTCACTGGGGCGTTTCAGCAGCAGAGAGCATAGACTGTGAGAGAGACAGTGGTGGAGAGCGCTGACAGCCCTGCCCTTAATAAACAGCAGCCAGAAGTGTTTGACAATAGCGTGCATTTGAGAGGGATAATTACAGAGCACTCTGTCTTCATGTTCACTTTTCCAGAGCACAACTTAGTGAATTAATTCCTCACTTAACTCAGGGTTCTCAGGGATTTGCAGCTATGCTTCCTCTTGGCCGTTTCCCACATGCACAGGTGCACTGCCTTCACTCATCTGTGCTGAGGACATGTCCACATGTGATAGATTACCATCCCCTAAATGCGGACCCTGCAGAACTTGGGCTGTGGTCTGTCTACACACAGGTGCTCCTGATAGCCATGTCAACAGAGGACCTCAGAGCAGCTGAATGCTTGCTTTGCATGGTCTGAAAGCCACCAAAACCAAATCCATGCCAAGAGATCCTGCTGGCTTCTTGGTCATGTGTCCTGCAGCTGGATACCCAGATAGAAGAGGCAGAATGAGTGTGCATTGCCCTGTGTGCTCTGGATGTGGCCGATGTCGGGTTGGAGACTAGGCTTTCTGGGTGCTGGTCAGTCAGCTGCCAGGCCCTCAGGGTGCAAAAACAAAAAGCCTCCAAGGAAACAATATCCCATGGCACAGTGAACATTATCACATTGGATCCAGTCAGAAACAGGAGACCTGAGCCATGAAATTGTCCTATCTCGTTTGACACACAAGGAGAGGAAGAAAACAGATCTAAGCTGATTGTTAATTAATATCCACCCTTTCCCTGGCAGATTGATTCTGCCCCCTCAACCAAATTCCTTAGTCAGGAGGAATCGCCATCCAGTCTTTGGGTTTGGTTTCTGTATTTTTGCATCTGTTTTATTCTTTACCTTACTCTTTTTCACATGCCTAACCTATTTTAATCATTTGTACTGTTTATTGTTAAATTTTTATTTTTCTTTATTATTAATGTTTTAATTTCTCACTGCTTTTCTTTACATTTGAATAACTTTATTATTTTATTCCTCCTCTCTTCTACTTTTATGGGACTTTATCTTAATTTGACAAGTGAACTTAAGCAGTATAAAAAAAACAACTGAATGAAAGAAAGAAGACAATTCAGGATATGAAAGAACATTTTTGTAAACAGAGATTTTGAACAAAAAACTAAGCAGATATTTTGGAAATAAGCTCAATAGGTCAACTAAAAAAATCTTTTTGAATGGCTCGTCAGCAGTCTAGATCAAGCAGAAATGAAAAGGGAAGGAAAACTTCAAATTTCATTCTATGAAGTCATTTTACTCTGATAATGAAATTAGATAAAGATTAAACAATAAATGAAAAGTACAGAGCAGTATATTTGTGAAATGTTGATACTAAGTCCTAGATAGAATTTTTGCACAAAGAAGTAAACAGCATACTTAAAAGACTACTCACTAAGATCATCATCATAATGTTCATCATGATTAGTTTTATTCCAAGATGCAAAGAAGGTTTCATATATGGAAATCAGTAAATGAAATATATTAAATAAACAATCACAATAAAAACACATGATCTTCTCAATAGATGCAGATAAATATCCTTTGATAAATTTTAATATTACTTCATGCTGAAACCTCCAAGAAACTAGGTATCCATGTATCTTCAATATATTTAAAGCTGTAGACAACAAACTCATAATAAGGAATATACTGAGTAGAGAAAAAGTTGAAGTATTTCTTTTCAGATCATAAATGAGATAAATATACTTACCCTTACTACTCTTATTCAACACAGTAGTTGAAAGTTTGGCCACTGATATTACATAAAAGAAAGAAATAATAGGGATACTAATAGGAAAAGAAAGAGCCGGGCGTGGTGGTGCACACCTTTAATTCCAGCACTCGGGAGGCTGAGGTAGAAGGATCATTGTGAGTTCGAGGCCGGTTTGGGCTACAATGTGAGTGCAAGGCCAACCTGAGCTACATAGTGCAACCCTGCTTCAAAAAATCAGGTCGGGGAGTTTGGCTCAGTGACTTAAGTGCCTGTCAGACAGGCGCGAGGTTGTGAGTTCAATCCCCGGTGAGGCAAAAAAATAAAATAAAATAAAATAAAAAAATAAAAAAATAAAAAAAAAATTGGAAAAGAAAAAGTTAATCAACCATGTTTGCAGATGATATGATCCTGAACTGCAGAACAAAATACCTTTAGATCTTCTAAACAAATTCAGCAAAATGGTGGAATAAAATAATCAATATACAAAAATTCATATTTTTATACACAATAATAAACTCACTGAAAAAGAAACCTAGAAATAACTCTAAGCAGGACAGTGAAAAACTCTATGATAAAAATTATAAATTACTGAAAAGGTAAATTGTAAAAACAAGAAAATGGAAGGAACTCCCAGGTTCATGGATCAGTTAACTAATATTGTTAAAAATGGTCGTATCTTGAAAAGTGTTCTATAAATTCAATTAAATCCTTACTAAAACACCAATGGCATTCTTCTCAAAACTTAATGAACAATTCTAAAATTCACTTGGAAGCACACACACGAACACAGAACAAAGAAACAAGCAAAGCAAGATAGCCTAAGCAATTCTCAATCGAACGAGCAGTGCTAAATTTAACACAATATCTGCTTGCAAAAAAATACTACAAACCATGGTTAAAATATAAAAACAGCACTGTACATGCACAAAAAGAAACACATATACTAATGGAATAAACTCAAAGACACAGAAAATCTTTTTTCCACAAATACAGTCATCTGATTATTCACAAAGACACATGTTAGATAAAAGACAGTCTTTTAATAAATAGTGCAAGCAAAACTGGATGCCCTTATGTAGAAGATGAAATTAGATTCTTGTTTCTAAGCTGGTAAAAAATCAACTCAAAATGGATCAAAGATCTTGATATAGAATCTGAAAATATGAGACTAATAGAAAAAAAGAGGAAAAGCATGAAGTAATAGGCACATGCAAGGTTTTCAAGAATATTTTCCAGTAGCACAGGAAAAAATAGCAAGAATCAACTTATGGAATTACATCAAATTTAAATGATTCTGCACAGTACCAGAAAGAACAGAGTAAAGATTCAGTATACAGAATGGGAAAAAAAGCTCTGCTAGCTAATCTTTCAACAGAGGATTAATATTAAGAATATAAAAAGAACTCCAAATCATAACACCGAAAAAACTCCCAGAAGAATACAGTCACCAAATGGGGAAAATGAGACATACTTATCAAAAGAATAAGTAAAAGAAGACCAGTAAGTGTGAGAAAAAAAAAGTTCCATATAGTTATTCATCACAGAAATCCAAATCAAAAATATATTGGTATTCAACCTCATCCCAGGTACAATGGCTATTGTCAAGTTTTCCAAAAACAACAAATGATGTTGAAGATAAGGGCGCTTCTACAAGGTGAATGGAATGCAAATTGGTACCATTTAGGTTGATTGCCTTTTTTGATGTTATGGATCATCTTTGTGAAAAGTTTCTGATCATTAGTCTTTTTTCTTACTAATTGATACTACTTTTTAAAAGGCTTGTGAGAAGACCTTCGCTGATCCTATGTGTTGGAAATATGCTCACTCACCATATATTTTACCTTAGTGGCTCTTTCTGCAGGGTTCTTCTGCTTTGATTTTTTCTTACTAAATATTTAGTGCTGACTAAAAGATGTATATAATCCAGGTGTACTAAACTTCCTCTAGAAAAAAAGCCTATTCCATCCTCCCAAATAGTTTATCCGTCAACAATTTTTTCAGTTATCTTTGTCTCTTTCAACTACACGTTACAAAGATTTTTATTTCAAAACACCATCTAGTGTGCTCTCACTTCCTCTTCTTAACAGCAGATAATATACCCTACATCAGAAACGAGAATTGCTATGTGTTTCCAGTTGAACTGCAAACAAAGAAAATAAATTTATGTATTATAAAACCCTGGACTTTAGTAATTTTCATAAAGAAATTAAAACTTATGCTGATGTATCAAAATCATGGAAGAGTTCTGTTGAGCACTGTAAATGGTTTGAAGACTCCTGCAATGCTTCTGTTTTGAAAACCACTGAAAAATTTTTTGACCCAACAGAGTAACCTAGGCCTAGCTGGGTATGAGGGCACAGAGCTACAATCCCCACACTTTGGGAGACTGAGACAGGAGAATCACAGCATGAGCCCAGCAACTTAGTGATTTAGCAAGAACCTGTCTCAAAATATCCCTAGTAACACACACACACACACACACACACACACACACTGAATAAATGAATAAATAAAATATGCTAAAGCAAGTCCTGTGTCTAAGTAACAGAACTCTATAGAGTCAGCTCCCTTAGGCAGTGGCGAACCGCTTAGATGATCAACTGTGTTTCACCATGAGCAGATAAAGAGCATGTAAGGCACTTGATATCCTTATTTCACAATAGGACTCTGAGAGACAGCCTTGAGTGCTAGGACTCTGTTGACCCAGTTTCCCTGTGTCAGTCGCACGGAAGACCCAGTCCAGATCTCAGAAACTCCCCAGAACACTCACAGGGGCCCCAGACCACTGCACAGCACACACTGGGTGATGGAGTGTCTGGTGGTTCCAGGGTCTCACTGTATTGTTCAAAGAATCAGATGGTACAATCGTTGAACCTGAAAAGGCAATGTTTATTTAAAGTACAGGAAGAAGATGGAAAAGAAGAAAAAGTGAAGCATGAAAAGAAATAAAAAACGTGAATATGTGCACGGCATCCGAGACAGACCACCACAAGAGCAAGAGGGCAGCAGAAGTTAGTGGTCTCTGTCTTCTGCATCCTCTTCTCACATCAGATCCTGGCTGTGATTTAAAGACTCTCCACGATTGACAGGTTATGCCCTATTGTCCCGCCTCCTTACCACGCCCTAATCAATCACTTACATCAGTGGGGAATTACCTCAGAGGCTCTGTACAAAGGTCACAGCACAGGTACCACTGATGCAACTGTTTTCCCATTTCTGCACCTCCCTGAATTCACAGCCTGGTGCAGCAAACAGAAAACCAGAGACCATTGCCTCTGAGCAGGTAGGTGTCATGCTTTCCACATATTTATTCTGGGTATCAGCCCCTCAAAAGAAGGGTTAGAAACTATAAGAAGGAACCATAAATGAGAGAATTTCG
This sequence comes from Dasyprocta punctata, assembly GCA_004363535.1. NCBI lineage: Eukaryota > Metazoa > Chordata > Mammalia > Rodentia > Dasyproctidae > Dasyprocta > Dasyprocta punctata. Next base: position 15,867 of record RJWM01008384.1, on the reverse strand, counting down.
TCATAATTTGAATCCTTTATACCTTTCCATATTTGCTATACCCACCTTATTACACTGTGATACATAGTCAACAAAAAATGCAATAAAAATAATTTCAGCATTCTCAAAAGAAAGGACTGATGTTGACATAAACTCTGCAGTTCTTCACCCTGGGGACATGGTCACCATCTCTGAAGATTCACTCAGTTCTGGGACAGTCCTGTTTGTTTTCCATAATTGCTCCTTCTGAGACAGGGAAGAGACCAGGGAGTGGGGTTTCTCCCAGCTCTTAGGCATTCATTCCACAGTCCAGTATGTTCACCTCAGAATTAATGTCCCACTCTGGAGATCTACACCACAGCCCTGCAAGGCTTCTTTGCACAGGCTGGTGAAGAAAGCAGGCTTCTTGTTTACCTCATCCCATGTTTCCCAACTGTACATCTCTCTTCCTCTTGTAGAAAGCCAAATATCCTTAACTTCAATAAAGAAGATGTGGGAGTCTCTGTCTCTTGTGAAACCTCTAATCATATCATAGACTCTGAGGAAGAAGCAGCTGGGCTCTGAGGAGCTGATGGGGTTTTTGTTGCAGTCTGTAGCACTGTGTGAGTGGATAGTTGTGATACTGCTGACAGTAATAGGTTGCAAAATCTTCAGTCTCCATGTTGCTGATTGTGAGAGAGTAAGAAGTCCCAGGGCCACTTCCACTGAAACGAGTTGGGACTCCCAAGGCCAGGTTTGACATTTGATAAACCAGGAACTTTGGAGAGGCTCCTGGTTTTTGTTGGTATCAGTACAAGTTGCTAGTGCTTACACTGGAGCTGGATGTGCAGGTGATGGTGACCTTCTGCCCTGGGGAAGCAGCCAGGGATGCTGGAGACTGGGTGAGCACCATTTGTCCACTGGACGCTATGGTCATGGAGGAGGGATGAAGAGAGACGATAGAAGTTACTACAGCCAGAGACACAGGAATGTCATACCACACAATACACAGAAAGAGTAACCAAAAACCTGCGTTAATCTCAATTTCTATAGCAAAAAGTATGTTCAGTTTTGAGTTTCCTTGTTTTTTCTTACCTGTGACACTGAGCAGTAGGAAAGTAAGAATTTGAGCCTGACAATGTATTGTGTTTTCTGAGCTCTGTCTCAGGCTAAACAGATCTCTTACAATCACCCCTTAAAAAGAATTCTGAACATTTTGTGGTTTCTGAGCAAGTGATATGCAAATCAGCACGGTACAGGTGCCCCCTGGCTCACACACCCAAGTGGTACTTCACCATTTTATAAAAATTAGAAATTGTATTCGGAGATGGATGTATTCATTCCATTTTTCTAAAGTTATATATATTTGTTGACTAGAACATTATCTAAGTAATTCTGTGATGATGCTACTTTGACCAGGCTAGCAAGGAAAGTTCTACTAGATAGCATGTAAGGTATTTTCTCTGAGTAAAATGCTGGTAAGGATGACTACTTGAATTGTCTATCAGAAAAGCTCAACCCCAGAAAAACTACCTCTCTTTTGCCTAGGAATTATTCACCTGAAAGTTTGCCCATGCATCATATTTTGTTCCAATAACTGTGAATACAGTGACTATGTACAATATAAATTGGGAAAATTGGTCTTGAACAGAGTCAAAATAATATGTATATTTCTAATGTCAGCAAATAAATGCGCTACATTCTGTGGGAAAATTCTAAGAATTTACGGAGAAAATAAAAACTAAAATTCAAACTTGATAATATTATTAACAATAGGCAGACAAAGAAGAGAGGACAAAATGTGAAGAAAACTTATTAGTAGTAAGTTTTCTCAAATTTCTTCTTCATTTTGACATGTGTGCCTCTCATTTCCGAACAGAGGAAGTCCCAAATTAAGGAGCAACCCAATGAGTGTTGACAATAAAGATTCAAGAGGACCCTTTCAGTTTCTGGCCAAACCACAGGCAAAGATGGACCATGTGAGCTAGGTAGGAGGCAATGCGTCCTTGTTTTATTGTTCTCTCTTCCTTATTTGTCCTCTCTTAGATATGCAACAGATACTAAAACCCTGATTGAAAATCATTTTTCTTTCTGTATAAACTGAGAAAAGAGTATTGTGGTTAGCAGTGTTTAAAGGAAATCTCACTCATGTTTTATTCAATTTTTGTTTTTTATTTATATATTTGGCAGGACATAATGATCTCATTCCTAATGGAGAGGTGATCCATCTACATAGCTCGTCTCAATTGTACTTCCACTCTTTTTTTCCAACCCTTTAACCTTTGCTCCCACCTTCCCAAACTCTTGGTAACTTGCCCATTTGCAAAAGATCTGTCTCCTCTGGTCTATCATTTCTTTTTTGCTGTGTCAATCATACCTTAGTCCAGAGAAAAACCAGAGCCACATTTTAATGACTGTGCTACAATATAAGAAGATTAAACTCTGAAATAAATGTTTTTGGCCACATAGACTTCTAGAAAATCCCCAAATCAATTAGAAAATTTAGGATGAGTCAGATAGTTTACAAACTTTATTTTAAACTACGCTCAGGATGTGATAAAAGAAAATACAGTGAATGTTTAAATGTTTAAATTAAACTCCTGCTAAATCTCCCCATACACTTCCAAATCACCTGCCATAAAGTTCTTGCTAATTTCTTAATCAGTTAGGAATTTCTCTTTGTGATTGTCTCTGGTTGCACAGTCATGGCTGAGCTGATATCCTGAATCAATTCAGAATGTTTACATTTCATGGTCATTGTGATTGTCAGGGAGAACCAGAAGCAATAGGGTCTTGATCCAGTGAATAGTGTGAATGACAGTACACCATGATGTTTTAATGTTCACGCCTTTATTGATCACAAAAGTCACCATTATTCAGTGAAATTTCATTATATCTCCTAAAGACACTTGCAGAAGACAACTTTCAGAATTGCCTCATGAGTGATAAGAAAGTGGGTAAGTGAATTCAAAGTAGGAAAAATATTTGTGAATGTATAATAAGTTACTGGAAATAAAGAAAAGCATAAACTAATGTTCTATGTAACAAAAGATGAACAGATGTCTGAAAAAATCATTTTAAACATATTGAATTAATATATAACATTGAATAATGTGTCTCAACCAAGTGGAAGTTTTCTTGGTATTTGAAAGTCAGTCAATATAAATCAGAGACTAAGGAGTAAAAAACAGTGATTAAATAGGTATCTCACAAGAGAAAAGAGAAAATATCTGTAGAGAGTGAGTGTGACAAAGAGGAGTAGCAAGGAAAAATGCATATAGTTCTAAATAAGACCACAGGATGAAAATGCAAAAAGTCAGAATGGGAGACTGAAACCTATCATGGAAAGTAGGCAAGTTAGGGAAGTCAAGTAGGTCTGAGGGAGAAGGCCTTATGGATAAGGTGTTGAACACTGAACAAGGTGGACTGTAAGGAAATCACCCCAGTGATATTAGCTCTTAGAGCTGCAAATTAAATCAAACTGAAACCCATGAGCCTCCAGAGTGAGTCTTTGATTCAGTCTGACGTTTGTGTAACTGTTGCTCATCTTGTGTAAATACTACACAGTTGTGCTAATTGTTCTACAAATTTTGGTTAGTGTCTTTCAGTTTAATAAATATAATTTGTCATTCAGACTTGGAACATGAATATTTTGTTCTTCATCCTGATTGTGTCAAATCCTAGGAAACATAAAAGAATTCTTGCTTTAAGTAGAAAAGTAGGTTAAATATTGTTCAGAACAATGATTTCTGGGAAAAGTTTTCACTGTTTCTTAAGATTATCAAAAATGATTTTAATTTTAGTTGGGTTCAAACCCTTAAACCGAATTTTAATTGATTTATTTTGGCCACACAGCAGAGAAAGAATATGATCTTGTAGTAGAAAGAATGTCAAAGATAGAAAGAATTTAAAAACACAGAGCATATAATAGCAATAATAGTACCAAACTTGATAGCAATAGTGATCTGTGTTAAATAGCTGTCTGTTATCATACGTATTTTACAAGTGCTTTTAAAATCATAAATTATATGATTATTTCCTAGAGGATATGGCATTAAGTGAAAATTTTAAAGAACATTTTTAAAGCATAGATATATATATTTTAATTTAATCATGTGTCTCTAGACTCACGAGTCATCCACCAAAGAGATAGCAGCTGCACCAGTAGGAAAAGAAAGACTGGCTCTCCCATGCTGTGGGGTAGACATGTTGGCGGCACTTGCAGTCTTCACTGAGGGTGCACAAACTCTAGATTTGCTGCAGTAATAGCAGGTCTGATATCTTTGCCTCTATATCTGTGTTTTCCTAATTCTTTGCACAACTCATAGCAGTTTCCCAGTCGCTATCATCTGGGCCATCATTCTATTTTAGAGTTAAGCCATCTTCAGGGGCTTCATCTATGCACCTTCCATAGGTCTTCACTCCATTTTAACATGGAGTGTGACTTAACCTGATGCTCCTGTGAATTTGTTTCCTCTTGGTAAAAGGATTCCTAACCCTGTAGCAGTCTTTGAGAACTGTGTTCTTTTAGGATTCAGATCCAATTTGGTGATGCTGATATGTATGTTGGGGAACAAGAAGACTCACAGGTAGTAGGACTTTAGTAATGTAATGATTGAGTTTAGGTGAATTTAATAAAAGGGCACAAACAAAATCACAGAAACTCAGGAGTCATGTAGCATATTATATGGAATGCCATGCAGAGCAAAAGACAGAGCTGAGCTTACAGGTGTGGAAACCAAATCCCTGATGTCAGCAGGACTAGAAGAAAGTGATGGGACAAGTGAGGGCAACAGAAAGCTTAGCTGGAGATGACAGCACTGGGTGAGAATCGGTACACTCTGTACTTACATTTCCTGAGCACCGTGCTAATTTTACTATGCATTGCTTTATGGGTTAATCTTATACATCTTTACATCTCTAACTTGGAATATTGTTTTTTTATTTGTTAATATCACCTAAGACTGAACTGATTAAATAATATGCAGTGGTATCAAAATGAAGAAGTCAGCAAAATACCTTGTGGTTTCTGATGCAGTGATATATCTAGAAAATCCTCTCTTTGTTGGAAACGTAACACTAACAGCATGTCATGAACCATGAAGAAAGGAACAGAGCCATCTACTCACGGGAAAGCAGACTCTTTCTGTTTTGTGGCCCTCAAAGAGAACCATACTCTCTGCAGTCAAACAGGTGCTCTGTTAATTTGACCAGGGAACCTCAGAACCATGAGCCTGTGCAGAGTTATGAGCCCATGAATTTGCATATACAAGAGCACAGACCATTCACTGAAGATCTTTCTCATCCATTCTCTCTCTTTTTCTTTTTCTCTCTCTCTCACTGTGTTTCTCTCTCTCTCTCTCTCTCTCTCTCTCTCTCTCTCTCTCTCTCTCTCTCTCTCTCTCTCTCTCTCTCTCTCTCTCTCTCTCTCTCTCTGGCTGTCTGACTCACTCCCTGATGATGAGAGAATCATGACAGTGAACCAACAACATTATCAGTGTCACACTCACCGTGACATAAGCTATTTTGTAAATTCAAAAAGAAGACTGTATCCTCACAGAGCTTTCACTTCATTCTAGAGTCAGGTAAAAAATAACATTCCTGCTGGCATACTCTACAGTCCCTGAGACTTCTCCCTTGCAGTGCTAGTGCTGTTCACGGCCAGTGGGTGTCCATGTCCATTCTGTGTCTCCTCATCCTCTTGTAGGGACAGGCTCTGAGTGAGATTGAACAAGTTAGTACTGTTAAAGGCCCATGTCCACTCAAAATATAAACTCAAACATAATCTCACTCATGGTCAGTCATTTCTTGGTCTATATTTTAATCCAGAGCACTCAGTTTCAATTTACTATGTTCCTGAAACTTGAAACCACTCAACAGACAAGCCAGTAACCAGAATCTCTGCTCTGTTGTCATAAAATACAACAAAATAGACTCTGATCATAGCAGGACACTTTTGCTAAGTTCAATAGTTATACGTAATGTAGATCACTTTTTTACTTTTTATTCATTCATTTTGTATTACACACAGAAGATTTTCTGGGCAAAGGGATGGGTAAATTCATCATTTTCACTTTGTCCTTCAGGTCTATAGCGACTACCACTTAAATCTCTCACCTATTCCTTCTGTACTCCTTAACACACATATTTCACATTTTTCACTTACCACAGATTCTATCATCTTTATCTCCTACATAAAGAAATGTTGCTTTGATTCAGGAATTTTATAATACATCTGGAAAAAAGATATTTAAAGACATTGAGTTGCATTTACCTATAAGAAAGAAGGCAGGTGACCCATCATGGGCACACATGACACCAAGACCACTGCAAAGACCAGCATTTTTGTTTTTCTTCTCCCAGTACTGACTTACTCCTTTTGCTACCTTTGCATGGGTATGTAACTTAGAGAGTAAGTTAAAGACCTGGTAACCTCATACTGTAAGATTTGCTATGAATTGTGTTCTTTCCGAACACGAGAATCCCTCTATAGAACTCTAAATGAAAAACATATTACAAATTCAGACCTAAATACGTATTAAATTTTGAAAAATTTCCCCCCACATATTTTTTGAAACGAAATATTCTCCAGGGAGAAACCTGCTCTCCATTGGGAAATCTGTTGTGCTTAGCTACTCTAGTGACTCTGGTGCTGTGCTGAGTTACTGAGATGAGCCTGTCCTGCAGCTGTGTCCAGCCCTGCTGATTTGCATGTACCCAGAGCACAACCCATTGCCCCAAAGACTACTTAATAGAACAGTTCCACCCTGTGCAGGAGTCTCTCCCATCCAGGACACAGCGCAGACATGAGGGTCTGCAGTCAGCTTCCCTAGAAGTCTCCTGCTGCTCTGGATCTCAGGTATGGAAGGAGAACAATGGAAATTTCCTCAGCCTAACTTAGCCAGTGTGGCCTGATTCTTCAGAAATGTTCTTTTATTGTGTGAAATTGTGTGAATGTTTGCTTTCTTGTTTTAAATGGCAGGTACCATATGTGACATCCAGATGATCCAGTCTCCCTCCTTCATATCTGCATCTGTAGGAGAGAGACTCACCATCAGTTGCAGGACAAATCAGGTCATAAGCAAATGGTTAACTTGGCATCAACAGAAACCAGGCAAAGGTCCTAAACTCTTGATCTAGAATGCAAACAATTTGGAATCCGGGGTCCCCTCTAGGTTCAGTGCTAGTGGATCAGGGAAAGATTACACTCTCACTATCAGCAGCCTGCAGCCTGAAGATGTTGCAACTTATTACTGTCAGCAGCATGATAGTTCCCCTCCCACAGTGATACAAGCCATGACATAAACCCCCAAAGAAGCAGAAGTGTGAGGCTGGGCTTCACCACCTGGTCTTTTCATTGTCTCAAAATACTGAGAGTGTCCTTCAGTTACATCCAGCTTTGAAGGTACTGAGAGGTCTTGGTAGAAGGGATCAAGAAGCTCCTTTGCACCACAGGTTTGTCTTCTCCTTCTCATCCCCAACATCAGAGACCTGACAACCCCCTCTGATATGATAAAAGACACAAAGCTTTACAGCTGAGTATTTGGGGTGATGATGTCATTTGGGAGTGAAAGAGCAAAAGTCACAGTAGATATTCTAAGCAAAAATGGTCTTTTGAGGGAAAGAATCCAAGCCATAGCTTTTAAAGGTTCTGGGATCCATTGCTAGCAAAGTAGTGACATAGTCAAGGGACTGACTCTTGCTCTCCAAGAATCCAGAATCCTCTGCCACTAAACGTATAGGTTACCTAAATGTGTGGTCAGCAGTCCAACTCAGAAATCGTAGGCATAGTGTGTGGATGCTGTCAGCTGATTATAGAGTTCACTTGTTGATTTTCCAGACCCTTCTGTCCATGTGTCCATCTGTGAGTGCCAGTATGTATTGTGTCATGCTTGTCTGAATTCCAATTCTCATGGGAGGCCCTCCCATTGACCAAAGCTACAGTAAAGAATAGAAACAAAAGAAATTCTGAGAAGCGTGCTTCCCAAAATCATGGTGATGATTGGGAGCTGACATCTGACCTCTCAGCGTCGTCTTCATTGTCCCAATCCTCCGGATTTTTCCACTTCAGAGATAGTACTCAAATATACATGCATGCTTCCCAGTATTATCAGCAAATGTGAAATTATCACAATAAAATATCAACAAATCATAAACTCAACATAAGAAAAGGAAATTTTATGAAGTATAGAGCAATTTTTCCATGAAGTTATAGAGCAACAACCAAATACAAAAATATTCTTGAAAACCAAAACAGACATACACAAGATATATGAAATGCTATTCTCAGTTTAAGTACTATTTTCTTACATGTGAAAATATCTTGTACAGTAGTTGACATTATTCTCAGAACAAGATGTAATCCAAAGGAAGGTAGTGCATATGGGAGCACTTGGGACCCACTGAATGCGAACCTGTGTTTTAACAGGATAGCAGGTATACACAGAAGATTTTAAAAAACATATTTCAGCAAACATTTTCTTCTAAAGAGATTTTTTCTCAGAAAACCACTTAATTTCTGTTTAATATTGCATGTTAAAATGTCATACATTTTTATTTTATACTTATACAAAATTATATACGTAAATATATTATATCATAAATGCTGAAAATTATGATCATTTTCCCCAAAACAATCCAATACTGAGTAAATCGGTATAGAACATTAGAATCTATCAAGGTTAAAAAAAAATCAACCAAAATTGAGATCAGGACCTTGAGCGATCTCCCTGTGCTCTGCTGACACCAGGATAACCTGTTACAAGTGGTCTGACTGCGTGCCAAGTGACAATGACTTCGTCTCCTTGAGATGCAGATCTGAATGATGGAGACTTGGCCATTTGGATGCCACATCTGATTCTGGCATGGGCAGTGTAAGAACAAATGTACACCCATTTATTATGATAAAAGAGGACTTTCCTGAAGGCTAAGCAACACTTACAACACTGGGTCGAGTACATTCCCAGCATTTTCCCTGTTTACCTAGGAGCCAGAGCAACAGAAGCCCCTGTAGCTGAGCCAGGGCCTCATGGCCATGCGGCGTCCTGACGGGGACTGACTCCTGCACGAGGTATGAGCAGTCTATGAGGTCGTCCACAGTATGTTTCCTGGGCGCATGCAAATTCCCAGAGGATGGGCAGGAATTGGCCAAAGGCAAGGCTGGATTACCTCAATCCCTCAACAAGGGTTCATTGTTTCTTGAAATCTGGGCAGTCAGCAGGGCTGCATGGGTTTGCCTGCTGAGAATGTGCTTTATTCTGAGGTAGGAAAGTGAATGTGAAAGCCCTGCATGGCAAGATGGAGCGAGACTGGGAAGCAAAGTGAGTCTCACTCGGGAGTGCTGGTGCAGTGGATGCGGCTCAGGTCAGGTGACCCAGAGGGAGGATGAAGAAAACCTCCATGGCAGTGGGGACTACACCTGTGGGGCTCAAACTCAGGCTAGGGGAGGAAGACCCCTGCTACAGTTTATACATTGTGTCAACTTGAGAAGTCTAGCAGCTTAATTAAGTAACTCAGCAGCTCTACATCCTGGGGTGTAGAGCACAGTTACTTGTCATTGTTACAATTTGAGAAGGTCAGAAGTTTAACTGAGAGAGTCAGCAGGGTGCCAGGGAATCTTACTTTGCAAACATCCTCATCCTGTGCAAAAGAAGGCAAGGATGTTTAAACATCCTCATCCTGTGCAAAGGAAGGCAAGGACATCTGACACCCTGGGGGGAGGGTGTCCTGTGTACTATATAAAGGAAGAGAAGAAGCTTGCTCTACTCCCCCTTTTACTCTGACTGCTTTTGCTTGGCTGCTGCCTTGAAGTGTTGTTCCTGTGCCATGCCACCCTGCCTTGGAGTTAGCTGATGGTGGACTGAAACCTCCAAAAACTGTAAGCTAAATAAACCTTTCCTTCCCTAATTTTGGGTGTCAGGTGTTTGTCCCAGCAATGAGGGAAAAGTAACTAAGACAGAATTTGGTACCAGTGGAGTGGGGTCGTTGCTGTCACTAACCTGACCATGTGGTTCAAGAACCTTTGGAAGTGGCTTGTGGGAAGAGTTTGGAAAGGTTTGGAAATGTCGCCAGAATGCATAGAGCTAGAACAGCTCAGGCTGTTCTGTAGGGGAGATTCTGGTCAGAACTCAGGAGACCAGAAGGTCGATAGAAAGACTGCCAGTAAAGACCAGGCTCGGGAGGTTTCTGCTAGGAAAAAGGATTGCATTGGTTGTTGGACTCCACATGATGTGTGTTACTGCTTGGCAGAAAGTTTGTCTGCATTTTGCTTGTGTTCAGAGACTTTGCCTGAGACTAAGATTCAGGACACTGGATTAATTAATCTGGCAGAGGAAATCTCAAGGCAGCGGAATGTTGAGGCGGTGGCATGGCTATTGTTGGCTTTTAGCCAGATTTATGTTGGAGATCAAAAGCAAAGAGCCCAGCAGGATAATTTAAAACATGAGTTTGGCCAGAAAGCTGTGGACTGTAAGGATAGAACTGACATCTCCATTTCTGAGAAGGAACAGAATAAAAAAGATGACCTGTAGGCATCCCAGGAAGAGGCAGCTGGTCCTCACACTTTGCAGTCTCAAAACTGCAAAAGTGAAAGACTTGGCTTGGAGGAGAAAGCCCCAGAGCATCATGTTCCAGAATGGCGGCAGCGGCCGCACCAGGTTCCAGAATGGAGACAGCATAGAGAATCTGTTCCTCAGAATCAGGTTCAGGGTGCCCAGCGATCTAGGCACTTGATCCCTATAGCTGAGAGAGAGGAGAGCCTGGCTACTGCTCCAAATGGCAGCAGACCTTGGCATCATCCATGTAGTGCAAGGGTTCTGAGGCTAAAAAGGCTTCCACCTCGATTCAGAAAGCCTGGGAGGCCAGGCAGTGTGCTCCCGAGAGGGCAAGGTGTGAAGCTATGAATGTGAAGCCAAAAGTGCAGTGGAGACCTTAGAAGTTTGGAAAAGCCAGGAGCGTGGATCATCTAAGAAAACCTGCAATGAGGGAGCAAAGCCATCCCAAGAGAGAAGCTGTGGGAGCTAAAACCACCCGAAGTGCCATGGGGGTGGAACCACAGGAGCCCCTTGGAGCTTACAATTTGCCACAGATTGTCTCAAATGGTTCACATGGAACTACAGGACTTAATGTTTGCCCTGCTGGATTTTGGTCTTGCTTTGGTTCTAATGCTTTGTATTCCCCTGTTTGTAATCTTTGGAATGGTAATGTTTACCTTGTGCCTTTATATGTTAGAAGTGTTTAACCTGGTTTTCATTTTACAGGGGTTTACAGTTAAGAGTTTGCCATAGATCTTGGAGGAGTTTTGGGACTTGGACTTTTCAGCAGAGCTGAAACTGTTAGGACTTTGGCAACTCTTGCAGATGGACTAAATGCCTTTTGCATAAAGGGATGTACATGAGTCTTTGGGGATCCAAGGAGTAAATGTTGTTTTGAATGTAATATAGTGTGAGTAGAGGTAATGCTGGTTCTTAAGGATTGTTAAGATGTGTTATAATATTGTTAAGTTGCAAAATGTTAAGAATAAGCATGCCTTGTATCTAGAAACTGATTTATAGAAATGTATCTGTTTGCCAAGTTGACAAGGGGTGGATTGCTACAGTTTATACATTGCGTCAACTTGAGAAGTCTAGCAGCTTAATTAAGTAACTCAGCAGCTCTACATCCTGGGGTGTAGAACACAGTTACCTGTCATTGTTACAGTTTGAGAAGGTCAGAAGTTTAACTGAGAGAGTCAGCAGGGTGCCAGGGAATCTTACTTTGTAAACACCCTCATCCTGTGCAAAGGAAGGCAAAGACACCTGACACCCTGGTGGGGGGTGTCCTGTGTACTATATAAAGGAAGAGAAGAAGCTTGCTCTTCTCCCCCTTTTACTCTGGCTGCTTTTGCTCGGCTGCTGCCTTGAAGTGTTGTTCCTGTGCCATGCCACCCTGCCTTGGAGCTAGCTGATGGTGGACTGAAACCTCCAAAAACTGTAAGCTAAATAAACCTTTCCTTCCCTAATTTTGGGTGTCAGGTGTTTGTCCCAGCAATGAGGGAAAAGTAACTAAGACAACGCCCATGCAGGACAGAGAGATGACCATGGTCCTGGAAGAGGTCCGAGTGTGGCTGTGAACGTGTAGGGGTTTCTGCAGGGGGCTGCAGGTGATGAAAGGGACTGGAGATTGGTTTTGAACAGGGAAGGTGGTCAAATGTGTAAATCCATGACTGATAATCAGAACCAAGTTCTTCATTGTTATTAAAAGAAGTGAGTGATTTTAATGCAGAATTTAAGTAAACTGTGGTTTTGGAATGGAATCTAAGGTAGTGTAGGTTGTTCCTTTCATTGACAGAAAAGTAATCTCTGTGGTTAGAGAGAAAACCTGCTAATTTTACCTAATCCAGAGAAAATCATACCACAGTCTCAGTAAGCACCCATAATTTCTAAATAGCATTGTTCAAATAAAAGAACCTTTGATCCTTAAAAATACTATTTCTAAATCTAGAATTAGGAAAATAGAAGATCAGCCTGGAGGAAGCACTCGAAAATGAGAGAGAGTCACAGAAAAAAAAAAAATTAACCAGGAATGGACGGTTGATAAAGCATCACGCTTCTTTTCCACAAACCCTTACTAATTTTAAAAGGAAACACAACTGTGCAGCACTGAATTCTGGCAGGCACAACCTCCAACCAGGTTCAAATTGAACGTCCCTAAATGGAGGAACCAAGTGAAGTCACAGACCACACGTTTAGAGGCTGTAGTTACTGATCAGTTACCGCCAGGAGGCGCTGTAGTAACTTTGATCTGTTAATGACAAATATGGGAGGATTGAGCTGTAATTTGAGAAACTGATTCACCTGAACAATGAAAAACGTAACCCCTACATATGTGTTAATTTGTTTCTTGAAATACATTTTTGTTAAATACGTATCTAAAGACTTTGAGATATAATCTGTGCACTCTCTCCTTGATTCAATCACGTGTATGTTCCATGTACTGACATCATATATAGGGGTGGATATTAAGGTTTCAAATTTTATATTCCCATTCACAACAGTCTATGGAAAAGTATTTTGTGTATGCAAGTTGGTTATAGCTGCTTTTAAAGAATATAGTTTAGTACATGCATGTTTACAGTTTTTCTGAATAGTGAAAAAGTAAAATTTAAATTGATTTCTGAGTCTTTTATAAAAATTCCACAGCATTCCATTCCATTATGTACCTTCACAACTCAATGTAAATACACATTTTGTATTCACAATCTAAGCATATACCAAATGAAAATTACACGAGGTGGATCTATTAAGGACAGTTATAGAGAAAGTACAACAGACGCCTCGGATGCAGCGTGAGCCAGTCACTTGAGCTCAGAAAGAAGGGAATCTTATCCATATATGTCCCACTTTTGCAACAATGGAAAAATTTATAAAACAGCAACCTTGGATTTTACATTGTGAGAAATGTGACACTTGAGGCTAAAGTGTTAAACCCATCCTTCCTCTGTGAGGACTGAAACAGCAATCGTGCTCTTCAACCCAGTTATACCAACCTTGTATCTCAGGATGCTGCACTCCCAGCACATTCTACAGCTATTCCTGAATGCTTATGTGTGTGTAAAGGGAAAGAGCAAAGTCAGCCCAAACTACTGACAGCACTGTTCTATGCACAGTACCTCCCACACAGTTCCTCCCACACTCCACTTTCTGGCAGACTGACAGCCTCAGTGCAAACTGCACTTAGGGGGACTCAGAGACCTAATCTGTAAATGGCTAGCTAAATCTCCTGTATTTTATATTTTTCCTAAAATACAAACATGACAAAATCATTTACAGGACAAAAACATACAACAAGTAACTGTGCATATTATGATGTCTCTAGTAAAGAAAGAGACTAATTATTGATCCAGTCCCTAATACATAGTCAGGTCATGGACTTTTGAAAATCTCACCTTTGGATAAAACTGCTAATGGCCAGAGTATTAGGAAGCTGAGAGAGAAAAGAGCATGCACAGACAGGTGTACCCTCTCCAGGTCATGTCCCTATGCCCAGCACACAGCCAGGCCCATGTTTTAAGTGCACATTCAGCCCTGAACCCATCATGGAGTTCAACTGTATCTACCAAGGAGCATATTGACACACTTTTGGAAGTCATGGGTTTATTTTGTTGTTGTTATTGTTGTTGTTGTTGTTGTTGTTATTGCAATGTCTGTTTCCTTTGTTGGTACTTTGGAATTGGGAGGGTTACAATGGACTCTCATGATTACACAAGCATTAAAAAACAGCCAGCTATGCTTTACATCATGGTTTCACACAAAGCAGATAAATAGCAGAATGCCTAATATTCTATTTAAAAATTCTTAAGGGCATGTGGCAGAAGAATGCTGGAAAAATCAACATGGAGGAATATGTATAAAAACGTATTTCTTACATTGGTCATGTTGCTTTTGAAGGACATATTTTTACCTGAATAATAACACCATATCTCTTGCCTACAGTGGACTTGAGTCCATCTCATTATGCAAAATGCATTTATTCCATCTCTAAGAGTCTACCGATTCAACAGTGTTGATGAGCTCAGGTCCAAAGTGTCTTTGAGACTACAAGCAAGCATTTAGTTGTGAGCTCTAAAAACACACAATTGTACATGGTAAATAATCTCATCCAAAAATGAAGAAATACAGGGTTAGAAAGGAATAGCACTGAATAAAGGCCAAAAGTGACAACATTAAACCTTGTGATTCCATGTTCAGTACCTGGGGAAGTTGCAGTGAGATGGGTATTTCGAAGGGCTAGGCAGTTCAAATCCTACAGTATTTTCAGTTGTAGACCTCATGGTTTCTCTCTGGGTGGCTCTGCTCACTGCCTATAGTTTTTCTAAGATGTTCCACATTACCGGCTTTTTCAACATCCTAGGGTGACACTATACTGCTGTGTTCATATTCACAGATTCTTGCACTGCTTCCATAGGACGCACTGTATGGCCTTCCAGGTCTTCCCTTGAAATCTAGGTGAAGCCTCCCTAATGCACAACTCTAACATTCTTCATGCCTATAAAACTATCACCACATTGATAACATCAAGGTCTGCCATGATGCAGGCAATAAACAGGCCCCTATGCATCATGACTGTAGAGGCTTCTGAGTTCTTGGATAGCTGACCACTGTTAAATGAATCCTGGAAAGCAATCCCCTGGGCAACTCTTCACAAACAAAAGGTCCAGATTTTCTCTTTCCAGTTGTAAATTTTAAACTTATTCACCTTTGAAGTTGTAATGAACAAGTTCTTGTTAATTCCTGAGAATGCTTCAAGCATCTTTCATACAGTCCGGATGCAAAGACCTTGACTTCTTTTTAATGCTAAAATTTTTAGAAACCAGACCTAGTCTTGCTCCACATTGGCAGGTGCATTTTTTTCTGATGAAAATGTGATCATTTCATGTAGTAGTTTGTAGTACTTTGGACGGATCTCTCACTAAGAACATAATCTCCATGGCCAATAGATGCTAAATAACTGTTCTCTTTCCTTTGGTTTGATTATTATACTTATCACAGTAACAGTATCTGGATTGACTGTAATCAGGATTTATTCAGTTTTTCAAGTACTTGAGCAGCTTTTACTGTGAGTTAGATTGAAAGTGGAACATCCCAAGTTTTAGTTAGTTAACTCTGGTAAAATGAAATACTGGAGTCAGTAAATTTATAAAGTGTGATGATTTATTCTGATTCACAGGTTTGTGGGTTCCACTTTACTGCAGTGTGGGTCCATTGTTTTTCACCTGTGGTGAGATGACATAACATAGCCAGCACATATAGCATAGCAAAATCACTCACTATATGGATAGAAAAGAAAAAGAAGAAGAAAAAGAAAAAGAAGAAGGAGAAGGAGGAGGAAAGGGAGAAGGAGAAGGAGAAGGAGGAGAAGGAGAAAAATAAG
>RJWM01008383.1:0-72956 GCA_004363535.1 Dasyprocta punctata | reverse complement strand
GGATCAAACCCTTCAGTTCTTTACCAAGCTACATCCCCAGCATGCTCCCTCCCCTCCCCTTTAGCAACAGGGTCTCAATGAGTTGCCCAGGGATAACTAGAATTTGTGATCCTCTTTCCTTAGCTGTCAGTGCTGAGACTACAGGTACAACCCCAAGCCTAGCTTGGACATTTTTAAAAGCTCTTTAATCCAGGGATTTAGCTCAGTGGCTTAAGCACCTGCCTGGCAGGCATGAGGTTATGAGTTCGATCCCTGGTACCAAACAATAAAAAAAAAGCTCTTTAAAGCTGGACGTGGTGGCTCATGGCCCAATCCCAGCACTCTGGGTTGCTGAGGAAGGAGTATCCCAAGTCTGAATCCTTGCCTGGGCAATTAAGCAAGACCCTGTCTTAAAAAAAAAAATTTTTTTTTAAATGCTGGGATGTAGTTCAATGTAGAGGCCCTGGGTTCAATCCTCAGCACAACAGAACAAAACAAAACCTCTTTTAAAATAACACAGATCTCTCAGGTTTTTGAAAAACTGCATCTAAAGTATTATTCCTACTCAATATTAGGCTTTACAGAAAGTGGGTGATAAATACCTAATCCCAGCTACCTGAAAGACTAAGGCAGGAGTATCACAATTTCAAGACCAGTTTGAACAATTTATCAAAACCCTGTTTCTAAATAAAATTTTAAAAAGGGCTGGGAATATAGTTCAGTGGTAAAGGACCTGCCTAACAGGACCCAGGCCCTGGGTCACAAAAAATACTGTAAAGTGAATTTTCCTCTTAGATACAGGAGACAATACATGGTATAATCACAAGCAAAAACTCAGCAGTAAGATCCAGTCCTGTATTTCACATCTGGGTACTAAGCCCTTGGCATGTATGTTTCTGTCAGATGTTTTTATCCCAAAGATACAATTCCTGTTTGACTCCTTAGAACTTTGTGTTCATGGGCTACAATGCCAACACAAGGCCGGTGTAAGCTACACAGTGTGACCCTGCCTCAAAAAACCAGGGCCGGGAGTTTGGCTCAGTGACTTAAGCACCTGTCTGACAGGCACGATGTTGTGAGTTCAATCCCTGGTGCTGCAAAAAAAAAAAAAAAAAAAAACCTTTGTGTTCAGTATCACATGGTCTCTGATACAGCTAAGACAAGAATAGCACTCTGAAGTCAAGACTTTTATATCATGACATAAAATCACTCACTCATTTCAAATGCTATGCTATAGTTTAGGTCTGAAATGTTCCCCAAGGCCCATGGAGTAAAGGCCAGGTCCCCAGCTCAGCACTGTTGGGAGGTGGTGGGCTCGATGAGAGGTGGGGGCCCCTGGCAGGTCTCCAGGCAGCTGGAGATAGGCCCTCAGGGAAACTGGAATTTCTTTTACTCACTGCCTGGACAAGAAGTAAGAGACTGCTTTGCCAGGTGCTCCCTGCCCTAATGCACCCACCGCCTCACCTCAGGCCCAAAAGCAACAGGGTCAATTGATCATGCTAGAGCCTCCAAAACTGTAAGCCAAAATAAACCTTTTCTCAAATGCAAATAATATGTAAGCCATCTGTCATAGTGACAGGAAGCCAGTCAATGCATGCTGCCTCCATTAATTCTTCTGTAATACCCTGTATAGTTATCTAGTAGCAAAGGCCTGTAGTCCCAGCTACGTGGGAGGCTGTGACGGGAAGACTGGTGAGCCTGGGAGTCTGGCGCCAGGCTTGGCAACACAGTGATACTCTGTCTCTAAATAAATTAACAAACTGGTTTTATTTAAATGTGAATAAGACAGAGCCTATAAGGAGAGGTTTAAGATTACAGGACAGAAGACAATCTAAGAAGGAAGATAAACTTCCAGTGAAGGATAAAGATGAGACAGTAAGAGGAATACTTGCTCTGTTGTAACAGGAGGAAAGGATGTGTGCAGATAAGCTATTTTCTGCATTGGTAAGATAGGCCATCTGCTACAAGTGAGTAATGTCTGCTGAGGGTGGAAAGCAGACAACTGAAATAGCTGAAGAGAAGAATCGTATGAGAACTGACCAAGGATCTAAAAATGAGTTTTTCCTTGGCATCGGAGATCCAGCTGGAAATCAAGAGTTTATAGTGGCCAAGTAATCACATTTTTCTCTAGTATCCTTTAGCAGCCCAGGAATAAATGATACACAAAATTAACCCGAAGTTCACATTTTGCCAGCCTGATATAATGGGAAAATCCTGGGGCAAGGTACTTGAGGATCATGATGATTGTTAATTTATTAGTACAATTTAGTTTAACAAAAATTTTTTTATACTGGGGATTGACCCCAGGACCTCCTTGCACATGGCTAGGTAAGTGCTCTACCCCTAAGCTCCATTCTAGCCCCTGAACATTATTTTGAGAAGGACATCTCATAAGTTGGATATTCCTTAGGGGTCAGTGTTATCAGTTGTTTATTGCAGCACAACAAACTACTGCAAAACTTGGTGAGGTTTTTTTTGTTTTCGTTTTTGTTATTTGGCAGTGCTGGAGATTGAACTCAGGGCCTATGCACTGTTACATCCCCAGCGCATTTCATTTATTTTGAGATAGGTTTTTGCTAGTAAGTCACCGAATTGTTCAGGCTGAGCTCAAAGTTGCAATTCTGGCTCAGCCTCCAGAATGCTGGGATTACAGGAATGCACTACTAGGCCTGGCCAGAACTTGCTATCTTCAAACAGTAATCATTTATTATCTCACACTGTGTACACAGGGCAGAAATTTAGGAGTGGCACAGGTAGTAGTTCTGCTCAAGAGCTCACGAGGTTGTAATCAACAAATTAGCTGTTGACCAGGAGGTATGGTGGTACATACCTATAATGCCAACACTCTGGGAGGCTGAGACAGGAGAATCTCAAGCTAAGGGCAACTTAGTGAGAGCCTATCTCAACATTTGAAAGAAAAATGTAAAAAGGACTGGGGGATGTAGTTCAGTGGAAACGGTCTACTTTCAATGACCAAAAAAACCAAACCAAAACAAAAGGGCTGGAAAATCTGTTTCCAAAATGCAAACTGATGCTGTTACCAGGAGGGCTCAGATCTTCATCATGGGAATCTGTCCCTATGGCTATTTCGTGTCCTCATAACATGACAGGCAGTTCTCCTCAAACTAAGTGATCCAAAACAATGCCAGAGCTGTACTGCCTGTTATGTCATAACCTCATAAGTCATACATCACCATTTCTACAATTTCCTATTGATTGGTTGCACAGGGCAGCTATATACAACATGGGACATGGGACACTCACACAAGGAGATGAAGATCACTAGAAATCATCTTGCTGGGCTTGGTGGCACACACCTGTAATCCTAGCACTCAGGAAGTTGAGGTAGAAGGACTGTTGTGAGTTCGAGGCCAGCCTGAGCTACGTAGTGAGACCCTGTCTCAATAAATAAATAAATAAATAAACAAACCATCTTTACTTAATCTTTCAAAGAACCAGCTTTTTGATTCATTGATTGTTTGTATTGTTTTTTTAGTCTCCAGTGTGTTAATTACTGCTCTGATCTTTATAATTTCTTTCCTTGTATGAGCTTTTGGTTTAGCCTGCTCTTCTTTTTCTAGAAGTTTGAGGTTCAACATTAAGTTGTTTATATGTGTTTGTTCTGTTTTCCTGATATGGGAACTTACTGCTATAAATTTCCCTCTTAAGACTTACTTTCATTGTGTCCCACAAGTTCCAGTATGTTGTATTGTCACTATCATTCAACTGTAAAAACTGTCTAATTTCTTAATTTCATCTGTGACCCACTGGTTGTTCAGAAGAGTGTTATTTAATTTCCATGTGTTTATGAAGTTCTTGTGGTTTCCTTTGGCATGGATTTCCAATTTAATTGCACTGTGGTTTGATAGTATGCATGGAATAATTTCAATTCCTTTACATTTACTTAAGCATGTTCTATGAGCCAGTATATGGTCTATTTTGGAGAATGTCTTATGTGCAGCTGAGAAGAATGTGTATTCTGATGTTGTAGGGTGGAACACTATAGACATCTATTAAGTCCATTTGTTCAAAAGTTTGATTTACTTTTTTTTTTTTTTTTTTTTTTTTTTTTTTTTTTTTTTTTTTTTTTTTTTTTTTTTTTTTTTTTTTTTTTTTTTTTTTTTTTTTTTTTTTTTTTTTTTTTTTTTTTTTTTTTTTTTTTTTTTTGCGGCACCGGGGATTGAACTCACAGCCTCACACCTGCCAAACAGGCGCTTAAGCCACTGAGCCAAACTCCCAGCCCTAAAAGTTTGATTTACTTCTAATACTTCATTATTGGCTTTTTGTCTAGTTGATCTGTCTTTTTGCAACAGTGGGGTATTGAGGTCTCCCACTACAACTGTATTAGGTCTTATTTGATTTTTCATGTCCATTAGTAATTGTTTTATATAGCTGAGTGCACTGGTATTTGTTGCATATATATTTATGATTGTTATCCCTTCCTCTTGGATTGTTCCCTTTACAAAAATGTAGTGATCTTCTTCATCTCTTTTAATCAGTCTTGGCTTGAAATTCACTTTGTCTACAAAATAGAATAACTACCCCAGATTTTTTCTGGATTCCTGTTGTATGGAGTATTGTTTTCCATCCTTTGACATTTAGTCTATGAATTTTTTTTTCAATTAAATGCTTCTTGGATGCAGCATATTGTTGGATCTCACTTTTTTGGTGGGGGGGGCACAGAGGATCGAAATCACAATCTCATGCCTGCAAGACAGGCGCTTAAGCCACTGAGTCAAACTCCCAGTCCTAGTTTTTTTGAGGCAGGGTCGCACTATGTAGCTCAGATCAGCCTTCTGCTCAAGTTGTAGCCCAAGCCGGCCTTGAGCTCACAACGCTCCACCTACCTCAGCCTCCCGAGTGCTGGGATTAAAGGCATGCACCACCACGCCTGGCTTTTGCTAACTGGAGTTCTGTATGCCTCACTTATTTGTATGTCAAATTCTTTTTCTTTACCAGGGAACTTTTCTGTCACAATGTCTGTGAATATGTTTTTAACATCATTTGTGGTATCTCCTGCTTGTTCATCCACTCCAATTAATCAAGTTATTCTTCTTTGTCTCATCAAGCAGCTGCTGGATTGATTTCTCATGGTCCCTTGCTAGTTTTGAGAAATCTTTCTTATCCTGGTCACTAACTGCAAGCCTGTCTTCAGTATCTGAGATCCTGCCCTCACACTGGCCCAGTATGCTTCAGATACTTTCAGTGGAATTTTGATTCTGGATATCTGCTTGAATCTGCTTTATGGACTTCATTTGTTTCCTATGGTGCACTTCCATAATTTGCCTAAGGTCATCTATCTTTTTGTCTGTGTCTGCTCTAACATCGCTAAGCATGGTGTATATTTTGGTAATTTCTGTAGTTACTTCAGAGATTATTTCTGATTTTATTTTTTCCAGAGCCTCATTCAATTGCTTTGTTGTAATCACTTTGGAGAGAGCTGATGGGGGGCTTTCAGATTGTCCCAACTCATTGCCCCCTGGGTTTGCCTTTGTGAACTGTCTGGGGTTGCATCTTGTTTAAGTGTCTTCTCATTTCTTTTCTTTTTTAGTTTAATTCCTGGGGTGATGATTGTTAAGTTACCTATGGTGGGTTGCTTTATTGGTGGTATTTAGGACACTTAGATGATGATTACTTCTCTGAGGTATCTTCCAGGTATAGCTGGTTGTCTTAGTTACTTTTCACTCATTGCCGAGAGAAACACCTGACACCCAAAATTAGGGAAGGAAAAGTTTATTTCTTACAGTTCTTGGAGGTTTCAGTCCATACTCAGCTGGTTCCAAGGCAGTGTGGTGTGGCAGGGGGGTGCTGTTCATGGCAGCCTCAAAACAGCAAGGCGAGAACCAGCAAGAGAGGGAAGACACGCCTTCTTCCCACCTTATGCTGTATGTCGGCTCCACCCCTGGGCAGGTGTCACACTCACATCATCAATCCCAGCACCAGACAACAAACTAATCATGAATGCTAGACTCAGCCACATTCATGCCACGATTACACGAGACTTGGCGGGGCCACAGGAACATAAACCATAACACTGGTTTTTGGGTTTTGACTCTGTTGGAAGATCTTAGCTCTTCAATTTGTTGGAGATGAGAAGTTGTTGCTCATTTGACCTAGTCCCTGGTTCTTTGGCACTGTGTCACAGTATTTTCTGTGACCCTTAGTTAATCTCAGTCATGGATTATCAGGGCTAACAACTCTTTAGAACAATGATGTCAATTTTGGCTGTAGTGGTACCAATAGCAGCAAACACAGCCTAGAAAACAACAAACTGAGCTAACCCTTAATTTGCAACTTTTAACCATATGAACTAGATTTATGATTATATAACAAAATTAAAACAAACCAGATAATTATATGCAATATGTAAGTCCATAATGTGTCAGTTTTGACCTCGGGGTTAAAATTTAAAATGGATTAAGGAGAAAATAGAGAAGTGGACAAAGAGAAAGAAATTACAAGTAAGGTTAGGACAAAGATGAATCTCACCAACTTGGGGAAACTCATACAGAAAACTGAAGGAAAAGATAGGTGGAAGAGATAAAAGGTAGAATAGAACAGACCCACACCCACAAAGAGGTTAGGAACCACTCTCGCAGTCATAAAAAAATGAAGGAGAAAGAGAAAAAAGAAAAGCAAAACAAAAGAAAAACAAATACTCCACTTCCAGGATTCTCTTTGGGTTCACTAGTAGATAGCCTGTGGAGACAGAGTCCCAAATCATGCCACTGTATCCCAGTAAGCCAGCAATTGTTTTATGGTGGAATAGTAGATAACCTTAGCAGGCCTGCTCCAAGATCAGACTCATTGTCTAAGCAATTTCCACGGGTCTGCACCCAGGTAGGAGCTGCTAGAGGAAGCTGGCAGTAGTTCTGGTTCTGGGCTTATCTGACCCAACTCCAAAATGGCTCCTGGCTAATCGCTGTCTCTTGCAGAACTGAGTCCTCTGCACTCACTGCCAGCCAGTGCAGTCCTCTACATCTGCCACTCCCTTCCACTGCCATGTCTGTTTGCAGAGGCCTCCGGGGTCCCCAGCCACCTCCGTCACCATGACCATGTGTCTCCAGGTTCCATCAGTTCCTCTTGTGCAGTGAGTCCGGCTCCTGGTGAGGGCACTGCCAGCTACCACCTTCTTCTTTGTTGAAATTTTTCTTTTTACTTTTTACTGTCTCTGTGGGCTTCAATTCACACTTGAGATTCTTCCTGGGTCCAGGAGACCCATTTCCTTCCTTCATCTTCCTCATAATGCTATATTCACATGTCTGGATGGCAACTCTCAGAGAGGCTGTTTTCTCTGCTGCTTACTGCTCTGCCATCTTCCCGGAAGTCCTAAACCACTTTCATTTAAAAGAACTTTTTGGATTTATAACCATTTTAAATTATGATAAGCCAGGCATGGTGGTTGTCTTAGTTACTTTTCACTGGTTGCCAAGACAAAATACCTGATGCCCAAAATTAGGGAAGGGAAGGTTTATTTCTTATAGTTCTTGGGGGTTTCCAGTCTATACTCAGTTGGCTCCAAGGCAGCATGGTGTGGTGGGGCAGCCATTCATGGTGGCCACCAAACAGCAAGGTGCGCTAACCAGAAAGAGAGAGAGTGGAGCAAGAGAGAGAAGAGAGCCTTCCTCTTGTCCTTACACAGTATATCAGCTGCACCCCTGGGCAGGTGAAGCACTCACATCACCAATCCCAGTGCCAGACAACAAACCAATCATGAGCACTGGACTCAGCCTTGTCCATGCCACAATTACATGAGGATTTGAGGGGACACAGGACTAACCACATTATAACATTCCTGGCCCCCCAAAGATTCATGTACATCCTCAATACAAAAGACATTTAGTCCATCTCCAAGAGTTACCAAAGTCCTAACAGTTTCAGCATTGCTGAAAAGTCCAAATCCTAAAGCTCCTCCAAGATCTATGGCAAACTCTTAACTATAACCCCCTGTACAAACGAAAACAAAGGTTAAACACTTCCAACATGTAAAGGCACAAGATAAACATTACCATTCCAAAAGTTACACATGGGAATGCAAAGCACTGGATCCAAAGCAAGTCTAAAATCCAGTAGGGCAAACATTAAGTCCTGGAGTTCTATGCTCTGCATCTGACGCAACCTGGTTGCAAGTTCCAAAAGGCTTGAGCAATTCCACCCCTGCAGCACTTCCAGGGGTTTTAACTTCCATAGCTTCTCTCTTAAAACAACACTGTTTAGCTTTTGTACCTTTCCTTGTTCCAGGCTTTTCCAAACATCTGGCTTTTCCACTGCACCCTTGGCTTCACCCTTATATCTTTACATATTGTCCTCTGAAAGCAGGGTGGAAGCTGCACATTTTCCTTGCACTTAAAACCAGCACCACATGGATGCTGCCAAGGTCTGCTGCCAGCTGTAGCAGTAGCCAGGCTTTCCTCTCTCTTGGCTGTAGGGGTCAACTGCCTGGATCACTGAACTCTCTGAACCTGATTGTAAGGAACAGCTTCTCTATGCCACCGCCATTCTGGAATCTGGTGTGGCAGCTGCCATTTTGAAATCTGGAGTGGCTGCCACCATTTTGAAACCTCCTGTGGCCTCTGTCACCACTCTGGAATATGGCACTCTGTGGCTTTTTCCTCTAAGCAAACTCTTTCACTTTTGAAGGCCTGAGAGTGCAAAGGGTGGAGGCCTGCTGTTTTCCGGGATGCCCCCAGGCCATCTTTTTTATTCCTTTGTTCCTTCTCAGCAATCAAGGTCTCGGCCCTATCTTTATAGTCTACAGCTTTCTGGTCAAACTCTCAAGGTTTTAAATCACCATGTTGGGCTCTTTGCTCTTGATTCACAGCATAAATCTGGCTAAGAGCCCCCATCAAAGAACCAGGCCACCATTTCAACATTTGGCTGCCTTGAAATTTCTTTCGCCAGACTAATTAGTCCATCACCCTTAATCTCAGTCTCAGGCAAAGTCTCTGGGCATGGGCAGAATGCAGACAAACTTTTTGCCAAGCCATAACACACGAACTATGGAGTCCAACAACCAATGCAGTCCTTCTTCCCAGCAGAAACCTCCCAAGCTTGGCCTTTAATGGCAGGCTTTCTATCAGCCTTCTGGTCTCCTGAGCTCTGACCAGAATCTCCCATACAGAACAACCTAGGCTGTTACAGCCCTATGCATTTAGGCGACATCTCTGAACCTTTCCAAACTCTTCCCACAAGCCATTTCCAAAGGCTCTTGAACCACATGGTCAGGTTTAGTCACAGCAACAACCCCACTCCTCTGGTACCAAATTCTGTCTTAGTTACTTTTCACTCATTGCTGAGACAAAATATACCTGACACCCAAAATTAGAGAAGGAAAGGTTTATTACAGTTCTCAGGGGTTTCTGGTCCATACTCAGCTGGTTCCAAGGCAGTGTGGTGTGGCAGGGGAGGGGGTGTTCGTGGCAGCCTCAAAACAGCAAGGCGAGAACCAGCAAGAGAGGGAAGACACGCCTGCTTCCCACCCTTACACTGTATGTCAGCTTTACCCCTGGGCAGGTGCTGCACTCACACCACCAATCCCAGCACCAAACAACAAACCAGTCACGAACGCTGGACTGAGCCCTCTGTATGCCACAATTGCACGAGGATTTGGGGGGACACAGGACTGACCACATTATAACAGTGGTGCATAACTGCAATCCCAGTACTCAGGAGGCTGAGGTAGAAGGATTGCCATAAGTTTGAGGCCAGCCTGAGCTACATAGTAAGACCCTGACTCAAAAAACAAAAAGAAAGAAATGGAAGACTTCAGAAATAGTATATTGACAGCCAAGATGGAAGCAAAGCCTGTCTGTGAGCCATTCAGAGCGTTGGTAGGGGAGAACAAGGAAGGAAGCAAAGCCCCGGTCTGGCCAGCACATGGGCTGGGGAGAGAACAGCCCCCGCCACCACCCCCATGAATAACCAGCTGATTCTGAGGAACTGTATTGTTTGATTGACTTTGTGAGCCTAAAGCAGAGCAACTATTTACAAGATAACAATATACAATATAGTAACTATTGTAGATTTCCTACTGTCTTTTATCACTGTCTCAATTTGTTTTATTGCTGTTTTATTCCCTTTCAGAGAAAAACTGAAGAAGTTAGTGGAATCTGAAATGTACAACAGATACTGTAAAGGTGAAAGGCGAAGAAATGTCTAAACGTGGAAGGTGGTAGCCATAATTTCCCATTGCCTTGTTTTGAACTCCTATACCATTTTCATTGTTTGGTTTGGTTTTATTCTGTTTTGTTTTGTTAGATTCTATTATGTCTGATGGTATGCGCAGCTATTTTCAAGATAACAAGATATATTATGGTAGCCATTGTTGATTTCCTATTATCTTGTTTTGTAGTCCTGTATCACTTTGGTTTTTGATTGGCTTTATTCTGTTTCATTTTGCTTGGTTTTATTCTCTTTAAAATAAAATTTTTAAAAATGGCAAAAAAAATGGTATGTTGATCTAATAAAATAGATTGAAATTGCTGATAATAAACTGCGTGTGATGGCACATACCTAACAATCCCAGCTACCATGGAGACTGAGGGAAGAAGACTGAGTTCAAGGCAATGTGGGCAACACAGCAAGAACCCATTTCAAACAAACAAACAAAGAATTCTCTGGTAATATGAAAGAAAGCATTATTATGTACCAAGGATCACATAATATAGAAAGTAGGATTTTTTCTGAAAGTAGTTTGAAAATATTTTCCTCAATGAGAAAAAAAAAGTTATATGCCACTTGGGGAAAAATAACAAAATCAGCAAGACATTCACAAGTAAAAACAATATTTAAGGCTGAGGATGTAGCTTATGAGTAGAGCATCTTCCTAGCATGTCCAATGCCCTGAGTCTGGTCCCAAACACAGCAAAAAGTAAAATAAAAATAAAGATGCATACAATTTAAATATGGCTAGTAAGGTCTAAGTAGCCCAGCACTAAGCTGAAGAAAAAGAAAAAAAAATACTTAAAGGAAAGAAAGAAAAAAAAGGACCTGTGGTATCTGTAGATCATGCACAGCTATAAGGCAGCACCTGTGTGACTGCCTCTCAGCAGAAAGCTACTTATCCCAAGAAAAGCTAACCTAAGAATAAAGGGAGAGATCACAAGACAATAAATCACAAATCAGCTTCTTGGAAGCCACAAATGCAAGGCAGATTAAAGGCAAAATGGGTAGATTCTGTATTTAAAAACATGTCAAACTCATATGAAAATAAACACCTGACAGAATGCAAGTGTCATGAGAAAGACAAAGGACAGAGAAAACTAAAAGCATGACTTATTTTTTTGTTTAGTCCTAAAAACTTCTTCAAAATTCCTAGGCTATCACAACACAATGGTCATGGATTTTAAAAAGGAAATACATTAATTTTTATGGCCACTTCCTCATAACATTATATATATTATATATACTTTATATACCACCTCCCACCCAGTACTGGACATTGGACCCAGGGCCTTCGCACTGAGCTGTCACCAGCCGTATTTTTTTTTTTTTTTTTTGTGGCACCGGGGATCAAACTCACAACCTCGCGCCTGCCAGACAGGTGCTTGAGCCACTGAGCCAAACTCCCGGCCCTAGTTGTTTTGTTTTGTTTTGTTTTGAGGCCAGGTCACACTATGCAGCTCAGGTCAGCCTTGTGCTCATGTTGTAGCCCAAGCAGTATTTTTCTTTTGAGGCAAGGTCTAAGTCACTAAGTTGTCTATGCTGGGCTCGAATTTGCTGTCCTCCTGCCTCATAATAGGATTACAAATATGCACCATCATACTGATTAGACTTCATTACAAAAAAATAATGCTCCAGTGGAGTATAAGGTAGCAGTGAAGAGCTCTACCATCGGAGTGAGACAAGGTATTAATTCAGATGCTCATGTTATCACTTGCTGGGTATATGGTTCTGATAAATATTCAATGTCACTGAGATTTAAGCCATCTTACCAGCAAAAGGGGTATCTCAAGTCCTTTGTTACTGTTTAGTAAACTGCAATGAAGCCAGGCATGCTGACACACACCTGTAATGCCAGCATTCTGGCAGACTGAGGTAGGAAGATTGCAAGTTCAAGTTTAGCCTGGGTAGTTTAGCAACACAGTAAGACCCTGCCCCCAAAAATAAAAAGGGTGGGATACAACTCAGTGTGAAGGTTCTGGGTTCAATCTCCAGTACTGCAACACAAAACTACAATGACTTAATGAGACGTATCAGCCAGCACAGTGGGACATACCTAGAGAAATGAAACTTTCTCAAAAAGAAAAAAAGTTGGGTGCAATGCCATACACCTATAATCCCAGCACTGAGGGAAGCTGAAGCAGGATTGCAAGTTCAAGTTTTGCACAGGCAATTAGCAAGACTCCATCTTTAAAAATAACAGAGCCAGGCGTGATGGCACACACCTGAAATCCCAGGACTTGGAAGGCTGAGGATCATAGTGAGTTAAGACCAGTCTGAACTACATAGTGATATCATCTCAAGAAACAAAAACTAAGTAAAAGTAACAGGTGCTCGAGATGTAGCTCAGTGCAAAAGCCTGGGGTTCAATCCCCAGCAGAACAAAAAAGTGTTAATGGCCAGATGTGGAGGCACAGTCCTGTAATTACAGCATTTGGGTGGCAGAGGCAAGTGGACTGACATGAGTTCAAGTGAGTGTGAGCTACATTGTGAGTTCAAGGCTAGACTGAACTACATGGCAAGACCCTGTATCCAAAAAAAAAAAAAAAAAAAAGTGTGCGATACACCAGGCATCATACTAAGAAGCCATTATTACTGTCCCCAATTTTCCACCTCAGGATATTTTGTTTTGTGGCGCAGGGGATCACACCCAGGGTCTCAAGCATGCTAGACACAAGCTCTACCACTGACTACCCCCAGTTTTCCCAAAAGAGTTCTGTTTTCTCTTTTTTCCCCAAAAAACATTATAGCTGGCATTAATGATGAAGCAGCGATAAATTCCCTTTAAGGCGAAAGACCACATTACAGTGTATTCTAGATTTGCCAACCACCACCACAGACACTTGTATAGGTTACTTCACCTCTGCTACTGAGTATTTTTATAGAAGCTGGTCATTGGGCCAGGATTAGTGGTGCATGCCTATAATCTGAGCACTCAGGAGGCTGAGACAGGTGGGTGGCCATGAGTTCAAGGTCAGCCTGAACTATATAGAGACCCTGTCTCAAACAAAATAAGACAAAACAAAACAAAACAAAACACTGGGCATTAGGAGCTGGGAATATAGCTCAGTGGCAGATTACATGATTAGCAGGTTCTGGGCCCTGGGTTCAATTCCCAGCAAATCATCATGCCCCACAATAAAAAAAGTAATGGCATTACAATCCCCATCTGTTTAGCAAGCTATCTGTGGTGGATCTCTAGAAACATGACAGACAGATATACTCTGGTGATGAAATGCTCATAAAACCAGAATAAAGTATTTTGGGCACTAACAATATGTATGGCAGCAGCATATCTATCATGCTTAGCAACATGTGTAACATTCCATACATCTGTACTAAATTCATGATTCTACATTATAAAATTATCAAATACTAGCTGATACAAAGGCTATTCATGATTCTCACATAACATGGTAACTGTTGGGATTAAAAAAAAAAAAGCACATCTATTAGTATTCAAGGTACAAATTCTAATAAAAGGGAAACTTGTTTTTTGGGGGTTTTTTTTGGTGGCACCAGGGATCGAACTCACAACCTCGCACCTGTCAGACAGGTGCTTAAGCCACTGAGCCAAACTGCCGGCCCTGGTTTTTTGAGTTAGGGTCGCACTGTGTAGCTCAGGCTGGCCTTGTGCTTGTGCTGTAGCCCAAGCTGGCCTTGAACTCACAATGCTCCTCTTACCTCAGCCTCCTGAGTGCTGGGATTAAAGGCGTGCACCACCACGCCCAGCTTTGCCTTCTCTTAAACATACAAAATCTTTGTTTTTGATTTTTGAGACAGTGCCCTGCCATGTAGTCCACACTGGCCTCCACTTCCTGAGTGCTGGAATTACAGATGTGAGTCACTACACCAGGCTTCAAACTGCAAATCATCAATTGGCTGACTTTTTAAATGAAAAAACACTGATCTGCTCTCTTACATTTGCTAGAGAATGCAAATTTTGCCAAGTGTAATTGTGAGCTGGGCATGGTGCTGCACCCCTGTAATTTCAGCAATCAGAAGGCTGAGACAAGAGGATCAGTGTGAGTTTGAAGCCAGCATGGGCTACATAATGAGTGCAAAGCCAGCCTGAACCACGCAGCGAGACCCTGTCTCAAACAAATTGTGATAAGTACTTTTATAAAACTCTACAAATAACTAAAAAGTGCAAAATATATTTATCAAACAATCAGTTAACCCTAAGAACCTCAGCAAATGGTTTAGTACTATGAAGGTGTAGATCTTCTCCTAGAATATGAACAGTATACCTAATAGCATATGTTCATGTAAAGTGCACAGGCTTCAACAACTAGAGCAAAAATACACATAAGATCACTGAAAAGTGCAACGTAAAGAATATTATACAAAAAGCCAAAAAAAAAAAAAAAAGTTAGTGGGTTTTTTTAAGGTTATGAGGCCAGCCTGTGGTAGTGAGTCAAGTCAAGCCTGAATATTCCATGTAATCCTTCTACATGAAGAATCAGTAAACTTTTTCTGTACAGGAAGGGTCAAATAGTAAATATTTTAGGTTTTGCAGGTCTCATGTCACACCTATTCAACTCTGCCACCATTGTAATGTAAAAGCAGTCAATCTGTAAACAAATATCTATATTCCAGTGAAACTATTTACAAAAGGCAGTGGGTCTTTTGTTCTAGGTGATCTGCAGGCTTCAGATAAAAATGAGATTAAGGGATAATGTTTTAAATACCTCAACCTATAAAATATAAACCTGTATAAGTACTTTATTTTGGGGTTTTTCTGGGGGAGGGGTTTCTGAGACAGGGTCTCACTATGTAGTTCAGACTGGCCTTAAACTCACAGTGATCCTCTTGCCTCAGCCTCCCAAATGCTGAGTTTGCAGGTATGTGCCACCATGCCAGGCTTCTTTCTTTTTTTCTGAAGACAGGGTCTCTCTCTGTAATTCAGGCTGGTCTTGAACTCACTTTGTAGCCCAGGCTGATCTCGAACTCACAGTAATCCTCCTGCCTCAGCCTCCCAAGTGCTGAGACTGATTACAGGCATGTGCCACCCCATGCCTGACTTGTTTTGATTTTTTGAGACAGGGTCTTGCTTTGTAGTCCAGGTTGGCCTTGAACTCATTAATTATGTAGCCAAAGTTGACCTCAAACTCACATCCTGTCTCAGCCTCCCAAATGCTGGGATTCCAGGTGTGTGCCACAATGTCAGACAGTATAAGTATTTTATTGAGATTTATTTACTGAGACATCATGAGGTTAATATGTTTTTTTTTGTTTGTTTTTTGAGACAGGATCTCACTATGTTGTTCGGGCCCTTCCTGAACTCACTATGTAGCCAGGCTAGCCTCAAAACTACCCATGATCCTCCTGCCTCAGCCTCCTAAGTGCTGGGATTATAGGTGTGTGCCACCATGCCCGGCTTTGGCCTCCACAATTACAAAGTGGTGACTTTCAGGTTCCTGACATTTATTATTATGGTAAACTGCTGCTTGGAGTAACCCTGGTCACTGAGATTGCGGCACACACATTTTCAATTTCTTCTCTAAAGGCTGGCAGTGTAGTAGGTTTTCTGTGGCATGTGACATCCTTTAGGGTCTCTCAAAGGAGGGTAACACCATCTGTTGAAAAAACATCAGACTATTTTTCTTTTCCTGAAGCATGCACACATAAGTTTTGATGTACATAACCTTTTTAAGAAAAATAAGAGTAGATTTTTTTTTTTTGGGTACTGGGACTCGAACTCAGGACCTTGCACTTGCCAGGCAGGTGCTTATGCCACTGAGTTACATTCCTGGCT
Organism: Dasyprocta punctata; assembly: GCA_004363535.1. Lineage (NCBI taxonomy): Eukaryota > Metazoa > Chordata > Mammalia > Rodentia > Dasyproctidae > Dasyprocta > Dasyprocta punctata. The sequence goes on along the minus strand of RJWM01008383.1, from coordinate 57,058 downwards.
CCAGCAGCAGATTTAGAATATAAAATTCCAAGGAAAATATGTATCTATAATCATGAAAAAGGTTTCATTTCTCTACTTGAAAAGTACTATGTTAAAAAATAAAGTAGAATCTATCAATACAAGATTCAGAATAAATGAACAACATAGCTAAAAAAAAAAGTAGAAAACACATAGTTGGTTTTAAAGTAATGACTTTATTAATAAATATACATCCATATGATGATGTAAATACAAATCATGAACACTACTCCATTCCCATACACATAATTGCACATGAGTAGCTCAAGTTCATGGACATAAAAACATACACAGTATCTATTCAGACTTTTTACAGCAGAGGACAGCGTGCTTATCGTAATTGGTAATTATTTTCTCCATAATTATCTTGGAAAAAGAAACTGAAAACTTGAAGAATCAAAGAATCTGATTCCTTTAAATAACACTTGATTTACTAGAGTATTTAATTTTTAAAAATTAAATACATTATATGTGAAAGCACAAATGTGTCTACTTAGGATGGGGGAAATGCAAAGGAAAGATTTAGATACATCCTAGAGTTTAAGAGCAAACAGATATGCTATAATAAAACAGAAACATAATGGCATCAAAATTTTTATGTTCAAGGGTAGAAAAATGTTTTCAACAACTGTTGTGAATTCTTATATTTTACTGTAAAAGAATTATAAAATTTCACTGCATATAGAGACAATGACTGACACAGTAACAGTTATAATAACCCCTGAACTGTTTTTTTAAAGCATCTTAGAATATAAAGAAGTTTATTTATTTAGTTTAGCTCATACACAGTAGTTATTCTTATATTGGAATCAACTTTAACAGATCCAGATTTTTTTTCCCTCCTTAACACAAAGAAATTATTTTTATTTCATGAAAATATATATGTAAATTCACACAAACATTGGTTTGGAATGAATAATACCTTGACAAGGTTTCTTCCAAAAGTAAATAAAAAATAGAATTTTTAGTCTAATTAAAACACGGATTTAAAAAATGTCAATATTAAAAATTAATACAGATACTACTTATTTTCTTGTAATACATTGTGCCAGTATATTTTTAATACCCAGTGCAAAACTCCAAAGATAGTATCAAAATCATCCCCTACCAAAGATTAGTTATGCAAGGTTATATCTGTCAAAAAAACGAAAATTTCATCTGTATTACCCTATTTGTTAATATGGTAACAATAAATAAGGCATGTTAAAATACTTCTTAAAGAAAAAGTAAAGCAAACTTACTTGAATAGCAGATCATTTTCTGACCCAAGAGTTTTATATAGAATAGTGAAACCTATTTTGTGAAGAACAGAATTATATAGTATAAAATTAGCGATTTACCTTTTAAGGAACAATCATACAGTGCAGGGAAAAGGCCAGTTTTCCCCAGCTGAGTATAGGCAACTGTTCAACATGCTATTTCAGTGTTTATGATGACAAGAGACAGTGTTACAAAAGATGCACAATAGAGTCTTCAGATTATATAGAAGTAAAAATATTTTGCATTTTAAGACTTCATTCATATTATCATTCATGTCTTTCTTCCTCAGCATGGCACCAGTAAACTGTTCACATGAAGTAAAGTTAAGCAGAATCAAGAGATGTTCACCAGTGTATAACTCTAATAATCCAAGTGCTCATATGAACAGCAAATTCAGCTTTCTAAATGATGTTACTCATCCACAACTGTAGCCCTATGTCCACTTGCCCCCTAGGACATAGCTCCTGATAATAAACACTGTGATGAACATATCTCCTTTAGTTCACTATTTCATAAACATGTATACAAAATTTATTATACAATAATACACCTGCTTTATTTTCTGACACACAGCACAGCACCACTGAGTAGATGTGCTGGAGGGTGGGAGGAGAGGGGAAGGGAATGAATGTAGCAAAGGGCAGGGGAGAGATAGGAAGGGTATGTTTAACAAAATCACCAATGAAAGGGCAATGTCAGATGAACTTACCATAAAACATGGAACCAAATTCTTGACAATGGTAAGTTATTCTATGGTAGAACAATTCAACAACTGTCTTTAGGAACTAGAAAGGACTCCTAAGCAGCCAACTGCTGAACATCATCTTGAGAAACAGCTAAACGATAGATACAGAAGAAAAATGGATAGATGAACACATGAATAAAGATGCAAGCATTTGTGCGTGTCAGAAGTTACACTGTTCTGAGAAAATTATTAAGTTTTTTATATAGTCTAAGCTTCTGCAAGAAGAAACTCTTGTAGCATTTTAGCTGCCAGAATGTTACAACTGATTATGTAGTTATCCAACATAGTTCACTATGGTTTGTGCAAAGCTAATATTCTTGAGGTCACTGTCTTAGATGCCAGTGCACACACAGTCCCCACATATAATGCAACACCTCTTACTGTAAAGAGCAGCACAAAGTCCAGCTCATTGTGTCAGGCATCACTGGAACACCTGAAGGCTTGCTGCTTTTTTCCTGATAAAAAAGGTATGAAACATGACATCCATTTGCAGAGTTTGTATTAACTGAGAGCAAGCCCAACCAACACAGTACGTGCCCTTTTAAAATTTTAATTATTTTAAAAGTTTTGGGTCCTGCAAAATTACATTTTAATCTCAAAGGCATTTAATGTCACATGTACAAACACTGTAACTTTAAAGTTGAGTGGAATTTTTCAAATCTGAAGTTTATAATATTTTTTTGAGTAAACTCAGAATAAAACATTAACAAGGAATATTATTTTCAGAAAGAGGTTTCTCTCTGTCCCTAATATATGTATCACCCCAATATTCATTTTTCTCTTTTCTATCTTGCTTCTAAAGCAAGCATTATTGGGGAGGGGAGTTATTTTGGATGAAGTGGACCCCTAGAGCCATAGTAAGATCTTTAATCAGACTAACCAAAAACTTTTTACATGTTTCATGCATAGATGTTTTCCTACATTAGCATTTGAGTTCCAAGGAGTTAGGAAATTGCATTCTGTTTATACCAGTTTTACAGTCTACCACTCAATTTGTGTCCTTTGGTAGATATAACCTGAAATTAAGTGTTAATGCAATGGGACAATTTCTCAGAAAAATTAAAAAACATTCCAAATAAATGAGGAATACTAATAAATGTTTAACAGAATACTTTAAAAGTCACTAAGTGTAAAATTAGTAACTACAGCTACATGCAGACCTTAAGAATGTTTCTTTTTCTACTATATTAAATATGCTATCCTCAGAATGTATTGTATTTTACTAAAAATGTAATGTGTTTTTATGATAGTTTAAATTTTTTGTAAATATGAACTCTTTGTAGTGTTTGGTACATATGCTCGTAGGTAACTTAAAAATATAAAACCTATCACTGCTGAAAGGAAAACGCTAAGAAATTCTTTTAAGAATAATGGTTAAATCAATTAATGCCATGTAGATCAATAAATAAGAAGCTGCTTAAACTCACAACACTACAAATAAGTTTTTAACATCTGAAGTCTATATAAATTCTAAAGCATACAAACAGCATGTCCTGTTTTCATGAACATAAACGTGAAAACTCACAGCCATTACCTCAAGTAATCTTGAATCATTTGTTTGCTTTTTTGCTCCATCCCTTAGATATTACAGGCTTACCTCACAAACTAATACGTATAATGGTTTCAGTTGTTTAGCACATAAAGCATCTATTAAGAATGATCCAAAAGTAGTAATGAAACATAAGATACAATTGTAAGGAAAAGCAATTGTTTTAGTTAGGTACTATGTTTGAACCTATGTACAAACACAACGCCCCTGCTCATGCCCTAAGTGCATCTAAAAGCATATGGCAGCTTCTGAGCAAAAGCAGGGGGAAAACTCAAACAGAAAAACAAATCTGGAAAGCCTAGGCTGTAAAATGATGTCTGTCAAAATCAAACCAAGAAGCTTTGGGATTACTCAAAATCTCCTCATAAACCTGGCCCTTTTCTCCTGCCTCACTCACTCGTTGGGTGGCTTGACTTCACTGCTGGTTTCCTCTACCCCATGAACTGCTCTGCCATGCATCATGGGGTAAGGAAAAGCAGCAGTTCCGCAGCCGTAACCAAGATCGGCAAGACGGGATAGAGCTTTAATGCTACCTGGAGGTCTCCCTGGGCTGACTTTGTATCCCGCAGCTTTAGTTGTACCCAAAGGTCTGCCTGGACTTGTCTTAAATCCAGCCGCTTTGGTAGTTCCCAGGGGTCTGCCTGTGCTGGTCCGGTATCCTGCTGACTTGGTGGTTCCTGAGGGCCGGCCACGCTTACCAGATCGGTTGAGATTTTTCTTTTTCTTTAGTTCATCTTTTATCTCTATGCTTCTGCCACTTGTAGTCTGCAAGTGTGTTTCATTTAACGGGTCTTGCCTCTGACAAACGATTGGTTTGTGGCTGACTGTGTGGCTGAATTTACTTTGCTGGGAGGAATATATGTCAAACTGATCAGCAGCTCTCATGGCATCTTCGCTGAGGCAGGAAGGCTTGCCAGGGCCACAGAATGCTGGATTACTGCTGGCAACAGGATGCATCATTTTCTACCAAAAAGAAAACACAAAAATGCATAAATACACAAACACAAATACATATCTATCTGTATGACAGCACTTAATGGGAAAACTACCTTCCAACAATTATGTAGACTACCTAAAATTAGACAAAGTCAGCAGGATACCGGACCAGCACAGGCAGACCTCTGGGAACTACCAAAGCGGCTGGATTTAAGACAAGTCCAGGCAGACCTTTGGGTACAACTAAAGCTGCGGGATACAAAGTCAGCCCAGGGAGACCTCCAGGCCACTTATAAACACCAATCAGCCAACTCAACCAACTCCAGGATCCTTGTTTTTCTCAATTTAATTATGGGTAGCAACAAATATCAAGGTAACTCAATTATAATATTAATTGAGTGGCCATAATATTCTACTACAAGTAGAACACAAATGTTACATTGTGTAGGCATTTTTTTTGGTACCAGGAATCGAATTCAGGACCTAATGCTTGCCAGGCAGGTGCTGTGCCACTGAGCTACAATCCCAGTCATTGTGAAGACTTTTCAATTGTGATTTCTGGGTTTTCTTTAGACAGGGTCTTGCAATGCAGTTCATGCTGGCCTTCAATTCACTGTGTAGCCCAGGTTATCTTCTAGCTCACAGCAATCCTTGTGCCATAGTCTCCCAAGTGCTGGAATTACAGCCATGTACCACCATGTCTGGCATCCTCAATCTGAGATTATTAAACTCCAAAAGGATAATAGTACAGACAAGAATTCTTTAACATTTTTTCAGTTTGCCACTATAATGCCTCTCTTTTGCCTTTTATTTCTCATATGTACACTTCTAATCTGACCAGTTTCCACAAGACAGATACTCCATCATTATTATAATTTATTATTTAAACAGAACTGAGTGTATGTTTCACTTTACAAAAGATACAGTGTCCCAAACAACAAAGTCAATCTCTTGGCTGGAGGTACTGACTTCCATCAAAAGTCCTGTACCACTACTAAGGGTGAATAAAGGTTACCATTAGCTAAAATGAGAGAACTATATGTAAACAGTTAAGATTTATACTATAAAAATATGAGTAACAACAATAATGAAACACTTCCTATTTTAAAGATGAAACATTGAAGGTACAACACAGCTTTCACCCTGGATCACAAATATGGTGTGGTTCTTCTTCCATTACAGGAGCCTGAATGAACAGTCCAAAGTCTGTTTTGTCTATGAAGACATGCTGGTGATTTTTTTTCTATATATAAAGAAAACATTAAGGGGCTAGAGATACAGCTCAAGGGATACAGTGCTTTCTTGCCTAGCGTACAAGAAAGAAGGCCTGAGTTTGATTTCCAGCACCACAAAAAAAAACAAAGAATAAATATATTCAAACCACCCCACAGCAAGCCGGTCCTAAATCATCATATCGTTTAGACATACAACAAATGTACTTTACAGAGACTACATTATATTGCAACAACGTAACAAAGATAAAGATATGGTTCCAATTCAGATTTAGAAAAGAGTCACAAAATGTAAATTAAGTCCCAAGTCATTAGATGTTTGTCTGTACTGTTCATATACATAAAACTGCAACAAAACCTCAGTTATCAAAATAGTTACTCCCAAAGGCCACAAACAGGTGACTAATGTGAACCAAAAACACTGTAAATTTATTTAAATTTATAAAAACAAAAGAAAAGGAGAATCAAGTCACAGAATTAAATTGTTTAACTTTCTTTCTTTTTTTTTTTTCCTTTTTGTCTTTTTGAGACAAGGTCTCACTACACAGTTCAGGCTGGCCTTGAGCTCACTTTGTAGCCCAGGATGGTCTCAAACTCGCAACAATCCTCTTGCCTCAGCTTCCCAAGTGCTGGGATTACAGGTGTGCGCCACCACATTCGGCTTGTTTTATTTCTAAGTATTTACTGAGAATCAACACATAGAGCTCTTGGCCAGCTGACTTAAATTCTTAACTACAAAAAAAAAAAAAAAATCTACAGTGAGAAACTACTGATTTATGGCAAGAGTCTTACATACATGAGGATGTAAGACAAGGTTGACACTAAATACTAAATGGAATACTTTTCTTTCACTTTCTAGAGATACTAGGACAACTAGGTTTGTGGTCTTTGTTTTTTGTTTTTGTGGCACCAAGGATCAAACTCACAACCTCGAGCCTGCCAGGCAGGCGCTTAAGCCACTGAGCCAAACTCCCGGCCCTAGTTTTTTTGAGACAGGGTTGCACTATGTAGCTCAGGCCGGCCTTGCACTCGCATTGTAGTCCAAGCCCGAACTCACAACGCTCCTCCTACCTCAGCCTCCCAAGTGCTGGGATTAAAGGCGTGCGCCACCATGCCCAGCTCTTTGTTTGTTTGTTTGACAAGAAACAGAGATTGAACCCAAGGCCTTTACACTAAGCTACATCCCCAGATTCTCAGTCCTTTTTTACTTTGAGACAATCACCCAGGCTAGGTTCAATCTTGTAATCCTCCTGCCTGGAGGCCTAAGTAGTTGGGACTACAGGGGTATGTCATTTGGCACTTTGCATGTTATCTAATTTTAATCTTCAGTACCTGCTTATGAGAACCTAGTTTTGTTGTTGTTGTTGTTTGCCTTTTTCAGACAGGGTCTCACTGTGCAGTTCAGGCTGGCCTTGAGCTCACTTTGTAGCCCAGGATGGTCTCAAACTCGCAACAATCCTCCTGCCTCAGCTTCCCAAGTGCTGGGGATTACAGGAGTGTGCCACCAGGCCTGGCTGAGAACCTAATATTATTAGCTCTTTTTTTTTTAAACTGGGGATTGAACTCACAACCTTGGGCCTGCCAGGCAGGCGCTTAAGCCACTGAGCTAAATCGAAGACCCTATTTTTTGAGACGGTCTCAATATGCAGTTCAGACTGGCCTTGAACTCATTTTGTTGCCCAGGCTGGTCTTGAATTCACAACAATCCTCCTGCCTCAGCCTCCCGAGTGCTGGGATTAAAGGCATGCATTACCATGCCCAGCTATTAGCTCTGTTTCATAGAAACAGGCTGACTTTATGCAACCTGCCAGGAACACATTAGGAAACAGTGAAGACAAGTAAGTGTCATCCGTGGCCCCTACCCTCTAATGTCAGTTACAATGCCACTTCTTCTCTCCTCTCCGTAAATGTTTAACAACCAAAAATTTCTCCAGATATTCCAAATGTACATGGGGGACAAAATCATCCTCTACCACTCCACCCTACTGAAACCAAAGCCTTACTTAAAACACAATTTTAAAACATTTGTTTAGAGCTGGATGTGGGGGAGCACACCTGTAATCCCAACACTTGGGAGGCTGAAGCAGGAGGACTGCCATGAGTTTGAGGATACACTAGGCTACATAAGTGAGTTCAACGCCAGCCTGCACTACATAGCGAGACCTTGTCTCAAAAAACAAAACGAACAAACAAAAAATTCCTGTTTAGGTGCCTTATTTCTCTGAGTACCTGCACTCTGCTCTTGAGTGCATCCTATACCTCTAATAAATACTTTTCATGCCTCCTTAAAAAAAATCCTGCCCAAGTTTTTATAACTTCTTTACGCTTGACCTCTACAAAGACCCACAAAATCTTCCTGTGATAATATATAAAGTCAAAGAGGAAGTCAATTTTGGAACTTGTGATTGGACCAACCACATTCTTCCTTCCTTTAAATTATGTATTAATTGAGAAATAAGTGAAGAATGAAATAGGAATCAAAATAAGTTTATTGCCAATAAAGCTGGAGCAGAGACCATACACAAAGAGAAAGAGAAACATACAAATCTTAAAGAAAGCTGTAAGAAAAGTAAACCATTTTCGGTATTATTCAGTTTTGTTTAGTTTTGTTTTTTATACAGACAGGGTCTCACTATGTAGTTCAGGTTGGCAATCTTCCTGCCTCAGCCTCCTCTGAGTGCTGGGATCACAGATATATAGCACCAGGGCTGGCTCAGTACTATTCAGAAATCACCTATTTGGAGCCCTATTACAAAAAAAGGTAGGACATACAAGTTCATTCTCCCACTGGCAGTTAAGGGAAAAAATACTTCTCTCTACAATCTGCTTCAATGTTTATAGTTCATGCTTTTACAGTCTCTTTCACTAAACTTATCAAAACCTTCTCTCTGAGTCTCACTTCCTTTACTTCATTTTCTCTCAGTATAATGGAACATTCATGATCTGTCAGCATTTCAGATAGATTCAGTTTTTATTATGTAAGCCTTTTCGAGGCAAAATGTTGCCACATATCCTTTACTCAGACACCAACCCACGCTGAAAGAAACACACCATTAAAAAATTAGACCTGCAATTAAAAAAAAAAAAGCATCTCATCTCCAATTCCTTTAATCTTCTCCAGGAATTTATGCCTTTCATCTATATTATGCTAGAAGGGTGTGTGTGTGTGTGTATTTGAAATCTCATCTTGTAGTCTAGCCTAGCCCTCAAACTTGTTATGAAGCTCAGACTGGCCTCAAAGTCACCATTCTCCTGTCTCAGCCTCCTGAACACTCAAATTACAGGTATGTTGGTACCACCACACCCAGCTATGCTTACTTCTTTTATTTTATTTTTTTTTTTGCGGCACCAGGGATCCAACTCATCACCTCGTGCCTGCCAGGCAGGTGCTTAAGCCACTGAGCCAAACTCCCAGCCCTAGTTTTTTTGAGGCAGTGTCGCACTATGTAGCTCAGGCCAGCCTTGCACTCGCGTTGTAGCCCAAGCTGGCCTCGAACTCACAACACTCCTCCTACCCTCAGCCTCCCACCTCAGCCTCCCAAGTGCTGGGATTATAGGCATGCACCACCACGCCCGGCTAGCTGTGTTTATTTCTGACATAATTCACATTTATTGGACAAACTCCATGGGAAACAGTATTCTAAGCTGGCACATCCCTATAATCCCCGCACTTGGGAGGCTGAGGCAGCTGGCATGTGATGAGTCTGAGGCAGCCTGTGCTACAGAGGGAGTTCAAAGCCAGCCTGGACTATGTAGTGAGACCCTGTCTCAAATAAACAAAACAAAATACTATTTTAAACACTAGGACACAAAATGGAGGAGTAACCCTATTTATTCCAATGGAAGGACAATAAAACAGATATAAAAAACACTACTGAAGAGCAGATCTTTTATCTGTTCTTGATTACCCTCTCCTGCTACTGCCAAGAAATTTACTAGGGCAATGAGTCATGTAAATAGTTAACAAAAAGGACTGGAGGCCTAGGTCAGTGTTCAGTGCTTGCCTTGGATGCCTAAGGTTCTGGGTTCAATCCCTAACACCGTGAAAAAATGACAAAAAAAGTTAACAGCAGGAAACAGCTAAAACCAATCCTTTCCTACTTTCAGACTTAAGTCTTACTAAAAGACAGGACAGGAATCAGGACCATTACATCCTGGAATGCCTAACCACCATAGATATTTATATGATTTATATGCAAGGTATATTTATGTGCAATATTTGTGTAATATATAAGCATTAACCCTGTACTTCATACAGGCTTGCTAGCTAATTATTTTTGAAAGACTCTTTCTATACAAAGTTCACTGAAAGTACGCAGGCCACATTTCTTAAGAAAAAAATGAAGCCAGGAGTGGTAATACATCCCTGTAATTCCAAAACTAGGGAGGCTGAGGCAAGAAGACCGCTGTGAGTTTGAGACCAGCCTGGGCTACATAGTGAGTTCAAGACCAACCTGAACTACATACCGAGACTCTGTTTCGAAAGAAAGAAAGAGAGAAAGAGAGAAAAAGAAAAAGAGAGAAAGACAGAGAGAGAGAGACAGAGACAGAGAATGAGAATCAGGCAATATAGCACATGTCTGGTGATCCCAGAACCTGGGAGACTGAGGCAGGAGGACTGCTGCAAGTTCAAGGCCAGCCTGGGCTACATAGTGAGTTCCAGCCCAGTCTGAAGTACAGTGAGACCCTAAAAGTTACTGAACAGACTGTGTTGATCTTAAAACGGTTCAATGAAAACAAGTCGGTCAACTAAGAGCTTTTATATATGAAAGTGACTAAACTTGAATTTCTTAATGCTAATTTGCTGTCTCAAATTATTTTACTGCTTTTAACTCCTTAAAACAATTATTTTTCCGTATCTTGACTGTAGCAGTTGTTACTTCCAATAGGAAAAAAAACCCTATTTTTAGTAATTCAACAGACATTCATGAAGCTTTCTAAACAAAACCTTTTCAAGAAACCCAAGTTCTGCTCTTCTCTGAAGATCAAACATCACATAATTCTCAGAGATTTATGACACGTCATTTAACTTTCATATAGGATTTTATGGTTCTAAAGAAAGTGCTCTCAACTCAGTTTAATGACTCTGAAGAACTCAGTTTAATGACTAGCAAAGGCCAGCTGCTACACTCTGCCTCACCACGGAAAGTTTCATACCAGACAGAACATAAATAACAGCCTCCTTTGTCTTCTTTCTACTCCCTAATTGTGCCCCGTGGCGCAGTTTCCCTGGTGCCAGAATCCTTAAGACACGAAGCGTTCAAAAATGTATTACCTGTCGTGGGTCCGAAAGCGACTATTCATATACCTCTTAGCAATGACAAGTTTGCCACAGAGCCGAGCCACTCTAGAGAAAGGGCTGCACCCTCCCAACATCAAAATTCGTAACCCGCTGCCTCCGCTCGGAGTTCCGCAAGCGTCGGCGTCGCAGGCCACTCCGTCTCGAAGCCACTCTCCGAACTCTTATTTAAAGGGCGGAGGGAAGACTGCAGATTTTGACCTCTCAAAGAAAAGAAAGGGTGAGTCCTCCCCCTCCCCGCCGCAGGAGAAACCTCTCAGCAGACCGCTCCGCACTCGGGAAAGCAGGCTGTGTCCGCGCCCTCCACTCGCAGCGGGCCAGGTCACAGCTCCGAGTGGCACAGCTCCTCCCAGCCACGGCGCCCCGCTTGCCGCGCGGCCGCCTCCCCCGCGGGCGCCGCCGCCCAGCCGCCTCTGCCCAGTGGCGGCCCCGCGCGCCCACCCACCTCGGCCGCTGCAAGCCCGAACCTCAGCGCGTCCAGGTGCTGCCCATCGGCCGGGAGCCTCACGCTGGAGCCACCGCCTCTCCACGGGGCGGATAAGAGTCCGAAGCAGAGGGCAGGCAGCGAGGGCAGCAGCGGTGAGGCGGACGCTGGTTCCAAGCTCTGGCAACGGCCACGGCGCTCCGCCGGGCCGCGGACCCCGCAGAAGGACGCCGCTAAAGCCCCGTAGCGTGAGGCGGCGTGCGCGAGCTCGCGAGGACCGCGCACACGCACGCACGCATCGCGAGAGTCGGTCTCCCGCGCCGTCCAGCACGCGAGCTTGGGCGGAAGCCCCGGCAACCAGACTGCGCTTGCGCAGCGTAGAAGGTGCGTGGCAGCGGGCAGGATGTACTCAGCGTCTTGTCTCCGGACATGGGCCGACTGCTGTGACTGGGTTGGAGGGACTCACCACAAGGGGAACCACTGTCTTCCTTACGGGGATTCTGTGATGTTGGAACGTCTACTCACCCCATCTCTCAGACTACAGGATTAATAAATGAAGTCAGGGTTTCAGCCCCGCAATCTTTCTTAAGACAGGTTTTTATGGCTGTTTACAGAAAAAGATTTATCAGTGGTGTTTCATTGTGCTAGGGCCTTCCCACGAGTTAAAGGGACTCAGCCTCTACTCTGGTTTCTTAGACCACTCAATACTTAGTATTGGAACCCTCGAACCCATTTTATGATCCACCTTATAATTTTTAAAGTGTTTGCATCCACGATCTCTTTAGTGTTGCCGTATTCATTCCACCATCGAGGAAGGGATGGGATAAGCAGTGGGTTACTTATAAACTCCCGTTACATGTTACAGACTTCTGGTTATGTCAGTCACATGGAACCCCACTTTAGAAGAGATTGGCTTCCTCCCTCTTCCCATGAATTTTTATTTATTTTTATTCATTTATTTTTGCATCTGGAGAAGAACTCACGACCTCGAGTTTGCCGGGCAGGCGCTGTGCCGCTGAGCTATATCCTCAGCCCCCTCCCATGAATTTCTATAAGTCAGAAAGGAGAGGGTCCAGAATTAGCAGCTTTGAAGAAGACACTTTATTAAGCAGTGAGAAGTTGTTGGGGAAGGTGACATTCTTTCCCAAGCAATGAAGGCTGTGTGAGGAAACAAGTTTCCCTCCAGGTACTGGCCTACCTGTAGTATTCAGAGGCGCAACGTTTCTGGGTGAACGCATGAGCAAAGAGGCAAATCAAACAAAATACGTAAGATGGGAAAACCTCTTTCAACCTGATGGACTACACTCTAAGATCTGTCATATGGTTTGTTTTTGGTACTGAGGATTGAGACCAGGGCCTTTGTATTGAGCTACATACATCTTCCAGCACTTTTTGGTTGAGATAAGATCTGGTCTCCCTCAACTGCCAGGGCTGACCTAGACCTTGTAGTCCTCCCGAGTCAGCCTCCCAGAGGGCTAGGATTACAAATATACAGCACTGCATGCAGCCCATTGTATGGTGTGTTGATTATGTCTATATGCTGAACTCCAATAAAAACTGGACACCAATGCTCGGGTCCGCTTCCCTCAAGGAAGGTAGGATTTTTGGTCAGTCAGAGAGGGGAAACTGAAGGCATAATATAGAATCACCTAAAAAATCGAGAAGCAGGCCCTTCTACATGATAGAAGGGCAAATGTCAAAAACATAACCTTGCCCCGAAAGTCTGGCCTTTGCTCTTGGCTTCTTGGAGTTTATCTCTAAACCCTTGAGATGTCATGTTTGATAGTTTTTATTTGCCTAGACCCTTGAGTCCTGTCAGTCTACCAATGTGACTGTGTGCCAGTAAGTTACATGGTTTCTTCTCTCCACTTCCCAGGAACTGAACACTGAGATTAGCCATAGGGGTAACAGATCATGTCTACCTGATGAGCTCCAATAAAAACTCTGGGTAAGAAGGCTCGCTTGCACTTACCTGGTTGGGAAAGTAGGATTTCCTGGCAGGGTAGGGTACTGGTACACACTGTTGCCAAAAAAGTAACACGGACCAACACTGCACAGGGAGAGTTCAACCAGCTCTGCATTGGGAATTTTAGACCCTACCCTCATGAGACTTCCCTCTGCTTATTTTAACCTGTATCTTTTCACTGTAGTAAAATCCTGTATGTAATCGCTTTCAGTGAATCCTTCTAAATCTACTAAACTGAATGTAAGAATACTCTTAGGTATCCTTGAACTTGTAATTGGTGTCAGAAATGAGGGAAAATTCATGGCTTGTGCACTAACTTCACAACGAAAAGTTTAAAGTGCCAGAACCTGCAAGATGCACAGGTGGTGGATTTTAAGGGGAAGAGAAGTCTAACATTTTAGGGTTTTCTTATCATGTTTAATTCCTTAATGAGACCCTCTAGTTTCAGAGAAGTTTGCTACAGTCTAAAGACATTTTATGTTACCACATTACACTGGGGAAAGAGCAAGGACCACATTGGTATTTTGGAAACGGAGGAGTGTTACAATTGATACATTGTCTCAACTTGAGAAGTTTAGAAGTTTAAGCCACTCAGCAGGGAGCCAGGATCCTTACTTTGTAAACATTGTCAGTGCACTTTTGTGGCCCTGTAGGTGGGGAAAGCGAGCAAGGAAGCCCTACAGCCCCTGCCCCTGCCCTGGTGGCCACCCTGCCAGCAGGGGAGAACCAGCAAGAAAGCTGCGCGTCCCCCTCCCCCACCAAGCAACCAAACATGACACAGGCTGAGACAATAACTGAAATAGGGAAGCGACCTCACATTTGTGCTATTTAACTGTGCAAGCCTGAGTTTGGTAGTCTGAGCAACTTTTTAGAGGATAACAATATAGTAACGATTGTGGATTGCCTACTTTCCTATCACTGTTTTGTTTCATTTTACTGTTGTTTTATTCACTTTAAAATAAAAAGGAGGGTACTGAGGTGGTGTGAGTGCTACATTCACCCTGATGGGGTGGTAGCATGCATACAATGTAAGGGAGGAAAAGAGGCTTTCTCTTGCCCCCTTTTGTTCTTGCTGCTTTTGCTGTCTTCTGCTGCCTTGAAGTGTTGCCCTTGTGCCACACACCCTGCCTTGAAGCCAGGTGATTATGCACTGAAACCCCACAAACTGTGAGCTAAAAATAAACTTTTCCTTCCTTAATTTTAGGTGTAAGGTATTTTGTCCCAGCAACAAGAGAAAAGTAAACAAGACAAGGAGTTAGCTAGTCTTTTCTAGAATCTGTAACACTATGTAAAACTTGTACAGATATGCAACCTATACCACGTTTTCTAACTTCGGCTGTTTTTCTTGGTTGTTTTTTGTTTTGTTTTGTTTCTGCTTTTTATTTTTTATATTTGCAGCACCGGGGATCGAACTCACAACCTCGCATCTGCCAGGGCAGGCGCTTAAGCCACTGAGCCAAACTCCCAGCCCTGGTTTTTTGAGGCAGGGTCGCACTTCGTAGCTTAGGCCGGCTTTGTGCTTGTGTTGTAGCCCAAGCTGGCCTCAAACTCACAACGCTCCTCCTACCTCAGCCTCCCGATTGTTTCTGCTTTTTGAGACAGGGTCTCACGCTACAATTCTGAAGGGTCTTAAACTCACTATGTAGCCCGGGCTGGTCTCTAACTCGCTGTGAGCCTTCTGCCTCAGCCTCGCGAGTTTACATCAGGTTTCACATTTAATGACATCCTCTTTCAGTCCCTTCAGCAGTAGTCCAAGTAATAAA
Organism: Dasyprocta punctata; assembly: GCA_004363535.1. NCBI lineage: Eukaryota > Metazoa > Chordata > Mammalia > Rodentia > Dasyproctidae > Dasyprocta > Dasyprocta punctata. The sequence goes on along the minus strand of RJWM01008383.1, from coordinate 41,866 downwards.
AAGCAGTGTTGGTTTATTCTAGTGCAAGTGGTGCTTGATACTAGTGGGGCAAAGTAAAATAAGTTAAAATACTACACACATACATTTCACTTTATAGTACTTATTGAACTGGACAGGCAGGCCTTGGAATAAAGATATAGATTTGATTTAAATCCTAAATCTGCCATTTACTAGCTGTGTGACCCATGGACAAGTTACAGTACATAGTTTAATTCAACAGTTATTTATCAAATGCAAGGCACTAGGGATGTATGACAAACATGGTCCCTAACCTCTGGAAGTATGCATTCTACTGAGATGGACAAATAATCAGAATACAGTATTAATCCAATAAGAATAGTAGGACTGGTGCTTTCTGATAATTATCTCAGGTTTAGCTGGGTGTGGTAGTATACTGCAATCCCAGCACTTGGGAGGCTGAGGCAGGAGGATTGCTGGAAATTCAAGGCCAGCTTGGGTTTATCCTTGAAATAAAATGCATCTGGGGGAAAAACAAAAAAAAAGGCCAGTCTGGATTACATAATGAGTTTAAAGCCAGCCTGACTGCATGGCAAGACCCTGCCTCAAAAAAAAAAAAAAAAAAAGATAATTACCTCAGGCTGCTCTTAATGAGGTGTTACAGTACATCAATACCACCGATGAATGTACAGGCTTTTTCATCATCGCTGATCCTCTGCGCCCTTAAATGTAACACTACTTAACTTGTATACTGACATCTCTTTTTCAAAAGCATATATACCTGCTTGACGTGGCAGCCCGCACCTGTAATCTCAGCATTCCGAGAAGCTGAGACAGGAGGATCACAAACTCAAACCCCACCCAGGTACCTCGGCAAGACTCTGTCTCAAAATGAACACATAAAAGGGTGAGGGGAGCTAAAGCTCAGTGTAAGGCCCTGGTTCAACTCCCAGTACCACAAAACAAGACCAAAAGAAGCATATAACCTTGAAATACACTTTGAGACTCAATCCAACATTTTTTATTAGCACGTTTGCAGTATGTAAGGATTACACTCCTTGTGGGGAGTGATACATGCACCTAACACACTGTAATCCTCTTTTATCCCATCTCTCCCCTTCCTCCATCTCCTGATCCCCCTTCCCTTTTTCATTGTTTCTCCAACAGCTCATTCGACCTGGCTCAAAATAGGCCAGATCATATAGTCAAGCTACCAGTGTTTTTCTCTTTGTATTTGCTGCTCGTAGGAACTGAATCCAGAGCCTTAAGCATGCTAGACAAGCACTCCACCACTAAACTACAACCTCAGCCCAAAACTACCAATTTTAGTGACTTTGAAATGGCAATTTTCATTCTAAATCATGACTGTAAATGTGAAAGGGGATATATTTGTCCAAATCTGGGAGCTGGCTCCCTGTAACGACCTTTCAATTGAGGTTATAAGTGTTCTTTAATGGTTTCATTCGAACTGAAAGATAAACATAGGAAATAATGAATAGTGCTTTCTGGATTTTATCATTAGCAACTAGCTGTATAGAGTTTTATAAAAATACTCAAAGGAAAGTGTCTTATAGTATGTTTGAGGTAGCTATAACAAAAAGACTGGGTGCTTTACAAAAACAAACTTTACACCTCGTATTTCTGGAGGCTGGCAAGTCCAGTACTGGGGTGCTTGCTGATTCAGTGTCTCCTAAGGGCATGTTTTCTGGTACACAGACAACTGTCTTTTTTGCTATGCCTTCACATAGTAAAAAGGGCACTGACTTCATTTGCCCTAATCATCTAATCTTTCTCCAAAGGCCCTACTTCTAAATACCATTACACTGGGCATTAGGTTTCAACATGAATTCTGGGGGACACAAATATTCAATCTAATACTAGACAGCTTAAGACCTTTCATTCTCATTCACCCAATGTAATGACACTAATACTAGTTTACCACTTACCATATACCAGGCACTACCTTTATACATTATAAATTTTTGTTGTTGTTTTTGAGATAGGGACTCATTCTGTAGTTCAAATCAACCTTGAATTTCAAGCATCCTCCTGCCTCAGGCTCCCAAGTACTGGGATTACAGGCATGTGCCACCATGCCTGACTCATAAATGTATTTATTTATAATTAAACATGTGAACTGCTAGCCAGCGTAGTGGTGCACGCCTTTAATCCCAGCACTCCGAAGGCTGAGGTAGGAGAAGTATTGTGGGTTTGAGGCCGGCTTGGGCTACAACACGAGTGCAAGGCTGGCCTGAGCTACATAGTGCAACCCTGCCTCAAAAAACTAGGGCTGGGAGTTTGGCTCAGTGGCTTAAGCACTTGTCTGGCAGGCACAAGGTTGTGAGTTTGATCCCCGGTGCCATTAAAAAAAAAAAAAATGTGAACTGTTATACTTCAGCTTTCTAGTGATTACTATGCATGTGCCCCACTTTGGATGACAGGTCATCAAAACTCAAGAGCAAAAGAAACTGAAGATTATCAGTGGTTCTCAAACTTGAATGTTTGGTATATAACCGTTACCATCCCAGACACATGTTTAATAGCAACACAAGGGCAGTGAAAAGTTAGAGCTTCTCTGAAAATGCTGCCTTCAAGGATCACTGGGCTGAATGGAAGCTATTTCAGAGACTTATAGGAATTCAGGGACAAAGACCAACAATCTTTTAATGTCTAAAACTGCTAGAAGTTTCAGAGGTTGCTAAAAATCTGTTACTAAATTCAAATGAAAATTTTCTATGGAAAGAACATATTTTTTTGCACTGAATCTGTTTCTTTTATCTTCCTTATAGCTTATATATCCAGGTGTTCCCTCAAAGATGTGCCCATCTTTTGGAAAGTGACTGGATCGTGGGTGTGATTGAGGACACAGGTCGCTGTGGGCGTGGCCTGGGGCTTGTGGATACACATACTGTGTATCCCTCCTGCCTTGATGGCTTGCTGCTTCCCTCTGCCATGGCATGCCTGAGCTTCCTCTGCCATGCTTTGGTGCCAGCCAATGGACTGAAATCTTTACAAGACTATGAGCTAACATAAACCTTTCTTCCTTTAACTTGTGGGTACTGGGTATTTTGTCCCAGCAACAAGAAGTAACTAACACATTCTGTAACATGCAAAGTTGCAGAGACTAACATTCAAAACATGGTGTCTCAAGTATTTTCATGTATTAAAAATAACTCAAAAGAGTTTTCATTCTAAAACACTAGCTTTTAAAGTAATCCTAGTAATACAGGAGGAGTAACTCTGAGTTCCAGTTCTCCAAAGGGGTAAACTTTCTTTTTACTAAGTATTTTTTTCCCCGTCCCAACAGAGGAGGTTAATCCAAAGTCAGAATTTCTTCTTGAAAGCATAAGCTTCAAAATTACAAACTCCTATAAGCTGATGCCATATATGGAAGATACAAGGTCAAGAAAAATAATCAAAAGCAAATTCCTCACCAGTCCTGTGTTTTGATAGTATGCACTCATATATCAGCTAAGCCACAAGACAAAACAAAGGGGAAACCTTTTGTGTGTGTGTGTGTGTGTTTTTACTGTGGGGGGTTTTTGTAAAGAATATGTATGTTCATACTTATTCTTCATATTTTCATTGGACTCCTGCCTGAGGAAAGTTATAAATTGATACAGGAAAACACCTTTTAAATGTCTGTAACTGCCAACATGTGAGGGACTATTTACCCAGTGAGGGAAATTCAGCCACGTTTCACTCCAGAGTGCTAGTTCATGAGTACCAGGAATATTTTCTTAAGCAGTGGTGAGACACTGTTATACTCCAAGCTTCATGTCCCATCACAGTAAGATTTTGTTAAAGTTTTCTGGTGGCTATACCTAAATTAAAAAGAACCCACACACTCATTCTCTTCTCTCCCCGTGTATACATACAAACATACTTCCTTTAAAAAAATAAACAGCTTTTCATGCCAGAAGTGTCCCATTCTGATACAATGTGAAGACCTGGTTGCTCTAGACTCAGATCTAAGTGGAAGACTCTTCACACCTGCACTGGGAGAGATGCTCAGGACTCCTGGCAGCTGGAAGGACTTAGCACCATCTTAGCATTATCTAAGAGGCAGCCAAACAAAGTCTATCCTAGACTTCATTTGCACTACCACTTCCCTCACCCAGCTCCTGTTTTATACAACGTTATGTAAATGTCACTGAAGGTCCTTGGCTGATGGCTATAAAGCACAGCAAGGTGCCTGTATTAGTCACTTTTCCCACTGCTGGGACAAAATACTCAACACTTGCAACTTAAAGGTCTATTTTGGTTCAGTTTTCAGGGGACCTCGTCCACAGTGGAAAGGCACATGGGAAAAGCTGCTCAACCCATGGTGGCCAAGAAGCAGAGAGGGAGAAGCCCAGGACAATATACTCTCCCAACTCCTGCCCCCAGGGACCCACCTCTAAGTGAGCTCCACCTCCTAATAGCGTATTTAGCCATCTACTCATCAGTGAATTCATCTGATGAGGACAGCACCCCCATGAGCCACTTACCTTTGAAAAGTCCCACCTCTGAGACTTTGAGGGACATTTTAGATCTAACGCATAACAGTACCATAACAAAAAGAGCTCACACACACACAGCTGAGTTACCATTTTGCAGCTTTGTTACTGCAATTCTCACGATGCTGATGTGTTATTTTGGTTTTTTTTGTTGTTGTTGTTGTTGTTTTTGCGGTACCGGGGATTGAACTCACAACCTCGCACCTGCCAGGGCAGGCGCTTCAGGCACTGAGCCAAACTCCCAGCCCTCAGACCCTATAGGGAGCTTAACAAGATTTATAAATTCCAAAATACAAGAGTTGGTTTTCCTTTAACACTCTTTCATACATATGGATGTTAGCCTCAAAAAAAGGTCAAGAGAGTCAAGGACGCACGGTGACTTTGGGTTGAACACCATGTGTACACCAAGCCCAAAAGACACAAAGTATTTCAAATATTAAACTGTGCTAAGGAGTTGGAGAGAACTTCCCCACTGTTCTTTCAATTTGTATCTTTTTATTGTGGTGTTGGAGATTGAACCTATGGGTCTTTGCACTGAATTACCTTAGTAATTAATGGGGCGGGGTCTGGTTCTTCTTATTCATTTTTGGGGATCAAACTCAGGGACTTACAAATGCTGGGCAAGCACTCTACCACTGCATTACACCGCTGGCACTTTCTTTTCTTTTTCTTTTTTGAGACAGGGTCTCACTATGTAGTCCAAGCTGGCCTTGAACTCAAGGCAATCCTCCTGCCTCAGCCTCCCAAGTCCTTGGATTAGAGGCGTGCACCACCACACCAGGTTTTATTTTTTTTACACTGAGGCAAGTTTGTTAAGTTTCCCAGGTTGGGCTAGAATTTAAGGCCTCCCAAAGAGATTGTAGACATGCCAGTATGTGCCACCACAGCTGACTGTATCTCCATTTCTTTTTCCTTTTTTTCTAAAACAGCATTTATAGGGTAAACGAAGAGAAAATGTACAGCATGGACTTCCCCATGCTCTAGTCTCAGCACAGGAAGGCCATCTTCCAGCAGTTGGTTCAGAGCAGGAGTCAGGAAAGCGATGTCAACAGACCTCTGTTTCAGGACCAGAGGTTTGCCCCCCATACTTCTGCAAAGGCTGTTTGGCACAGGTGAGGGCATGAGAGGGGGTGGCTGCTGATGGCTACCACCTTGCCATGGGCAAAGGCTACCACGGCACAAACAACATGGTCACTACTGGAGCCAACTCAAGACATTACTGATGACTGCAATGGAAAAAGAAGTGCCAGTTTTCATACAGCCAACAGGAAAATGATCTGACACTGGATTCTTTTACCTTCAAAAGCTTCTGGAGCCATAAGCTGCTCAAATTGTATAAGTGCTGAACCATGAGGCCACAAAAACAGTCAAGGTTCTGGAAACTCAAGTCTGGGGGTTCACGTCCATCGGCTTCTATATGTGGATATAAACCTGTATCAAGCCAGCTCTGTTCGGAGGACTTCGGCGGGTTGTTCATCAGCATCAATCAGCTCTTTGGGCTATGTCTGGTCACATTTGCCAGGGTCCCCTCCATTCTTCACCAACGTAGATCTGTACTTGTCACAGCTGAGTAATCCACGTCTTCGCTACCTTGACTGTCTCTGGACTGGCCCCTTTCAGCACCACAATGAGCTTGCAGCCTCCACTCTTACTTTCTGTCCTAAACTGGGGCCTCTTGAGCACCCCGAATCTCCATTTTGTAAGAGTATAGTCACTGTGGTAAAAATATTTTTTGGTACTGGGAATTGAACTCAGGACCTTACACTTGCCAGGCAAGTGCTTATGCCGCTGAGCTATATCCCCAGCCCTGTAGTAAAACTCTCTCTCTTTTTTTTTTTTGGTACTGGGGATCAAGCTCACAACCTCACGTCTGCCAGGCAAACGCTTAGGCCACTGAGCTAAATCCCCGGCCCTACTTTTTGAGACAGGGTCTCACTATGCAGTTCAGGCTGGCCTTGAACTTACTTTGTAGTCCAGGCTGGCCTCGAACTCACAGCAATCACCCTGCCTCAGCCTCCCGACTGCTGGGATTAAAGGCGTGTGCCACCACGCCCGGCTCCCTGTGGTAAAACTCTTGATTGCCAAATTAAACTATTAATTCAACTACATTTGTCTTATGCACAATAAATTAAACTATTAATTCAACTACATTTGTCTTATGCACAATATAAAAAAACACCAAATTCTACTGAGAACGTTTATGAATTCTTCAGAAGAACTGTGACCAGAGTCTGAGGAGGTTCCCTAAGCCTCTGAGGAAGAACTTTTAGGTTTGCTCACTTTGATTAAGAAAAAGACTCTTAAGATATATCAGTAAGAGACATAAGAGGTTTCAAAAGTACACACTCAAAGAAAATGGAGGGGGAGAGAGAGAGAGACAGACAGATAGACAGACATGACTTGTGGCCTGAGCTAGATATATTTACATGTTTTGGTGATGGAAATGTATGGGAGGTAGGGATTCAATTTACTGAAAGGTGATGGCACTTCCTACAGGTGGAGGGTGATGGCCCACTCATAAAGGGAAAGGTTTCATTTTACGAGTGAAGAGAGATGGCCTATTCACAGTTGAAGAATGTTAGCCTAGTCATAAAGTAATCATGGGCTGAGGCTTTAAAACCCTTGGGTGTTGGGCAGGTCAGGGATATAGCTCAGTGGCCCATCACCTGCCTGGCAAGAAAAGGTCATGAGTTTGATTCCTGGTACCAAAAAACAAACAACCAACCAAAAAACAACAAAAAATAAAACCCTGAGGGAGGAGGATTTTTTTTTTTTTTAACATGAATTTCCTGGAAGGGAAAAAAGGCTTGAATAACTTTTGTGTGCTGAAGCTGCAATTTTAAAAACTGCAATTTTCCTTGTATCCTTTCTACCTATAACTTCTCTATCTTATGTCAGAACTATAAAAGTTTGGGACAGTAAATTGCTAGAATTTTAAAAATAATATATAAAGTATAATATTTCTTCCACATGTCTACCAATACTAAAAATTACAGAAACAGAAAGGAAAGCATTTGAGGAAAGATAATTTTAGAAAAATGCAGACTGATTTAATTTTATTTTATAAGGGATTTAGAAAACATGAGCAAATATTGATATTGCATTAAAAAAACAAAGCCTGTACATCATTCAAATTTTAAAAATCAGTCAGTGTGACACTAAAAATGTACTACCAGAGTAACATTTCATTTTAGAACAAAATCCTAGTGGCTCATCACAACTAGATACACAAACATAAAGGAAATGCAAAAATGATGTAAATCTCTGAATCTCAAAGTGATCTAGTAGGTTGAAAGGAGCACCAAATGTCACCAATGTGGGACTATGATATATTCTATCAAAAAAAAACAAACTACCACTGGCTAACAATGATAAGCAAATAAATAAGGGGGGAATGCCTGGAATTTAGGAGTAAATGGTTTATTTGATTCTGTTGTTACATGTGTTTTGTCTGTTTTCTTCCTTCAATTATTAAGGTGAATGTGTAAAGGATCTAAAAACACTTTCCAGTTCTACCTTACTTTTTAAATAAAGATATTTTATACTGAAGGAACGATACGTGTTACCACTTAACCTACTGCCTGTAATATTGAAATTGATTTTTGTTCTTTTTTGAAAACTATTAAGTCAAGAATATTTAGAGTCTGTTCTTTAAGAAGTAAATCTACTTGCTGGGTGTGGTGGCGCACGCCTTTAATCCCAGCCCTCGGCAGCCTGAGGCAGGAGGATCATTGTGACCAGCCTGGACTACAAAGTAAGTTCAAGGCCAGCCTGAACTGCATAGTGAGACCCTGTCTCAAAAAATATGGCCAGGGATTTAGCTCAGTGGCCTAAGTATCTGCCTGGCAGGCGTGAGGCTGTGAGTTTGATCCCCAGTACCAAAAAAAAAAAAAAAAAGAAGTACATCTACTTGATTCCTGAAAAAACTTTTAAGTGACAAAAATATGAAGTTCTAATATACCAGGAGTCTTGGAAGGAATTAAACAATCCAACTATAGTCATTTAAATTAGAATATTTCAGAGTTGGATCTTGAGGGCTCAAAATACAATTCTGATTCCTTATGCATTAAACAGAGATGCTAAAATCTGTCTAAGACTTATGTACCAGTATGTTTTAATTTTTTTTTTTTTTTGGTGGGGGGGATATATGGACTCATTATATTCAGGCTGGCCTTAAATTCATGATACAGGCTGGCCTAGAACACATGGCAATCCTCTTGCCTCAGTCTCCCAAATGTAAATTTTGAAAGAACAAAAATTCACAACCTACAATAATTTTGAAGGAAAACCAGATTAAAAGTGGTAGGGTGTTTGTACATACCGTATGTACAGATGTCTAAATAAACACTTTCAGGGGGTAAAAGGAATCACATTTAATATTTATAGGCTATACTCAGTTGCTTTTAAATAAGATTAAGAAAGAATTAATACCTAGGCATAGAGCCAGAGATTGCAAGAGGAAACTAAAAGTAGTATATACTAGAACTCTTTGCAGTGTAAAGAAATGCAAAAATTCTTATGCCACAAATCTTTAATTTTATAAAAACCAAAAGTAATCCAACTATTGCCAATTTACAATGATTAAAAAAAAATTCTGAACCTAATTTGTAAAGCTTCTATTATAACATTCTTAAATCCAGTTTAGATGGTCTATTGAGTCCAGTAAGATTTAAGCTTGAGGAGAGGGGTGACACAAAATATGACAGAATTTCACTTTTTCTCAGGAGATAATTTTGTTGAAAGAGGCCTAAGATGTGTAGCTCCTCAGTGACTTGTATACTTTATTACCTCAATATGAAGCCCAAATGTTTCCATTTTTAAACCTTTAGAATGTTATCCTGATATTTAAAATACCAATATTTAATTTTGACATTAAAGGTACTATACTCTGAAAACAGGCCTGCTTTAATACAGTTTGAATAAGTGGTGGGCTACTTACTGAGAGAAGATTTCTTCAGCAAATACTGGCTTCTTGTATGTAAAAAAAAAATCAGGAAGATGGAATTTTAAAAACCTTAATTTACAATACATTGTAAACTTCAGACAACAATTTTCACTGTATCAGACCAGCACAGGTGGAAAAAAAAAAAGTTTTTTTTAGATGTTTATAGGACTTTGTATCTTCCTTTATTTGTTGGCTGGTATGAATTTTGCTATAATAAAAAAAAAAGATACATGGTCAGAAAAAGAAAACATAAGATCATTTATATCAACTTGTAACACTATCAGTCAAAATAAAGGAACTGTCCAGTAACTAAATGCTTATTTTATTCACTGCAGATCTCTTCACAACTGTTTTCAGTCACTGTACAAGCATATGGTTGTTTTTCTATTACTCCCTGATGAAATAGGCTCATGACTGATTTAGAGACTGCTTTCTTTTTTTCAACTTTATATATACCCTCTTTTTCTTCAGTCATTCCCCCAAAACAATGTTCTATTAAGTGAAATTTTTGAAAGCCCTCAAAATCATATTCTTAAACAGAAAGAAAATGATTTTTTTCAAAAGATCCTCACCCAATGTACACACTGTACAGAAAATTTACAAAGAATCATTGTTCTGGATGGTTTTGAACTCCATGTAAGTAGACTCATATGCCTTGTACTCCCTTTGTAGCTCAGTATTATTTGAGATCAGTCCACACTGGTGCAAGTAGTAATAATTCATAGTAAGAATAATTTAACTGGAATTATAGACACTGGGAAAGCCTGGTCTGGTGGCACATGCCTGCAACTCCAGCATTCAGTAGGCTGAAGCAGGAGGATCACTGAGAGTTCAAGGCTAATGTGGGCTACATATTGAGTTTAAGGCAAGCCTGGACTACACAGTAAGACCTCTGTTTCAAATAACCAAAAAAAAAAAAAAAAAAAGATACAAGGATATGTCTGTGTCCTTTGGAAACATAGTCTATAAAGGACTGCTTTTTCCAAAATCTAATTAAGCCTTTGCCTAAGTTTAAAAACAAACCAAAAAACAATCCTACTAACACTATGTGTTAGCAAAGATGTGGAGTAATTGGAATTTTCATATGCTGTGTGGGAAGGAATGTAAATCAGTATAACTTCTTTGGAAAACATTGAGCAATACCTATTAACACCTATTAAAATACCTTAATTCTAAAAATAGCAATTCTAGTCTAAGTCATATATCCAAGAATAAAAGCATATGAAGAAGACATGAAAGACTTTATAGAAGTGTTATTCATAAAAGCCAAAATACTATAATAACTCCGAAGTCCATCATGCAAGCTAACTGTAGTATATTCATACAACTAACTCCTAAAGGGTTGTGAAAATGAATGCATTATTGCTACTTGCAACAGCATGGACTGATCTCAAATAAGACTAAAATACAAAGGGAGTACACGGCATATGAGTCTACTAATATGGAGTTCAAAAATAGCCCAATGATTCTTGGAGACAGACTTGCTATGTAGCTCAGGTTGCCTTGAACTTACGATCCTTCTGCCTCAGGTTCCCAGGTGCTGAGATTATAGGCATGCACCAACACATACAGCTTATCTATATCTATGATTTTAAAAGTCATGAAATGGTCATATTAGAAGGAGATGAGTAATGAAGAGAAGGCCCATGGGAAAGGTTTTAGATGCGGGGATTGTTTTAGATTTTCTTTTCTTTTTTTTTTTTTTGTTCTTGATTTCTTGATTGGAGTACAGATTACACTGACGTACTTACTCTGTGAAAGTTCATCAAGCTTTATGTGCACAATGTGTATACCTGTCTATATGTATTTATATTATCAGTCAATAAAACATTCATTAAAACAACTCCTTGAGGCTTTCACTTACCAGTCGGATCAACTCTTCTTTTATAAGCCTGGTGATTTCTGCCTTTGCTTTCTGCACAGCCAGTTCATTGGCACCTGGTGATTGAGTAGAAAATATATTCATACTACTGGAATTACATTAGATGTTTACCCATGTCACAGAAGCCCAAGAGGTAATATAGTACTGTAGGTGACTTTTAGGAACACTCTGCTGCCTGCCAAAACAGCTGCTCAGGGCTTTACAGAACACCATCCATGTTATACAATGGCTCTCAATATTCTGATTTTTGTTTGTTTTGTTTTGTTATTGAGACAGGACTTTGCTATTTGGTTCAGGCTGGCCTCAAATTCTCAGTGATCCTCCTGACTCAGCCTCCCAAGTGCTGGGATTACAGGCATGTGCCACTATGCCTGATTTTGATTACTTTCACAGTTTCAAAATACAACCACTGGAGGTCACATTACACAGTGCTAAGAGTTCTGCTGGGCATGGTGGTACAAGTCTGTGATCTCCGGACTATGGGATTTATTATGTTCTTTGAAGTCTGCAAATACTCAAGGAAGATATCTGAACAAAATTTTATAGGTACTAAATGGAAGACTATCCAAGTTACAGGATAGACAACAGAGAGACTATTTTGCAAAACACAGCATATGTGGAATGGTTCAGAATTTTCTTTTTTTTTCCTTTTGGAGACAGGGTCTTACTACATAAGTTCAGGCTGGCCTCGAACTCACAGCAATCACCCTGCCTCAGCCTCCCACCTGCTGGCATTATAGGCATGCACCACCATACCTGGCTAGAATGGTACAGAATTAAGAAAAGTATGCCTAATTACTGTGGCTGGAAAAAAGCCTGTATAAGAAGATAGTACAACTGGATGAGGTAGGCTGGAGACATTTCTCCAGTTATTAATTACTGAAACAGTAAGCACTCACCACATATGATATACTGCAAGAGATTTATTACACAACTTATTTGCTTTCTTTATTATCTTGTAGATTACTAGAAACACAAACTTGTAAAGCTATTACAACAGGGTGAGTAGGAAGGTTCAATGGAACCTTTTCTTTACTGTTTTTCTTTTTGCACTGTTAAGTACTGAACCCAGGGCCTTTCACATACCAGGCAAGTGATCTACTGTGGAGGCATATCCCCAGCCCGACAGCTTTTTTTGAGTCCTGGGGACTAAACTCCAGGTCTTTGTCCTGAGCCATATCCTGAACGTTTTTTGAGACAGGGTCTGGCTAAACGGCCAAGGCTAGGAGTGAACTTGCAATTCCAGACTGCTAGGATTACAGGCAGGCACCACCATACCTGGATTTCTAGAACAATTTTTTTTTTTAAGACAGCAAACAATTTCTAAGTACAGTATCACTTCTAAGTTACCCCTTCCTTCCTCAGGAAAAGTAAGTGCTTTTACAGCATTGTGTTTACCATGAAAGCATGTTTCTGAGATAGAAGGCACAAGATATTTCTGACTGCATATGAATAGTGAGGAGGAACAAATTTATATTTAAGAGTTGACTAGCAAGTGGTGGATGTTAGAAACAAGAGATACTGAATCCAGGAGGAAAAGCATGTGCTTTTAGTCATGAGCGAATGAAATGTAATTCTGAGATTTCTTTTTTTTTTTTTTTTGGTACCGGGGATCAAACTCAGGACCTTGTAGTTGCCAGGCAGATAGCTGTGCCGCTGAGCTAAAACCCCAGCTCTAATTTTGAGGTTTCTGTAGGTATGCTCACAGGACAATCAGGTGGAAAAGTAAATGAGTCTAGTATTAATAGAAAGCAGAAGTTTAGAAGAGATGGAGACTGGAGAGCCACCAAGGGTAGGGGAGTGGGATCTAAAGCGGGTGGGGAATAGTCTAATGCACACTCAGAAAAAGGGCTGATCAAAAAACCAAGAGAGAGACCAACTAGCAAAGAATACAGGGACAAGTTGGGTTGCAATGCAGAGCTATATTTTTATCATCCTATTATTTTTTAAAAATAAGGAAAAAAATTTTAAAAACTAAAATAAAAATTTCTCCTTATTAGAAATGACCACCCTTTCCGAATCTAGAGAGATGTGGTTTAACGAGGAAGGAAAAGGGCCAGGGATATAGCTCAGCGGCACAAGTGCCTACCTGGCAAGCGCAGGGTCCTGAGTTTGATTACAGGTACAAAAAAACCAAACCAAAACAAAACAAAACAACACACCACAACAGGAAGGAAAGGGCCAGGGAGATGAAGGTGAAGTCATACCAGTATTTTTTGGTCTTCTTCACCCACCACCACTAATCAAGACAGGTATGTGGGGAAGGCACTGCAAGGGAAAAAAGCTGGATAAAGGTGAGGGCAGTGTAGAAACAAGTGCCAAGTCTGACTGAAAATAATAACCAAAATTAAATTTGGGAGGAAACTATGTTACTTGGTGTCTTAGTTATTTTTCTCACTGCTGAGACAAAATACCTGACACCCAAAGTTAAAGGAGAAAAGGTTTATTTGGTTCAAAATTTGTAGAACTGAACCAAACCCATCTTCTGAGTTACTGGCAGGCTATAATTTTCTCAGGAATATATGAACAGGTAAAATTTGCCTTGAAACCAGGAATGGTGGTACACACCTGTAATCCCAGCACTTGGAAGGCTAAGGCAGGAGGACTGCCCTGAATTGGAGGCCAGCCTGGGCTACCTAGTGAGTCCATGTCAGCCTGAACTATATAGCAAGACCTTGTCTCAAAAAAGCAAAAACAAAACAAAAAACAAACTTTAGTTGAAATATATGTCAGTTTTCATTGTCACAAACATGAATAAAAAAATGCAGTTTACATAGTACGACCCTGCCTCAAAATACCAGGGCCAGGAGTTTGGCTCAGTGCCTTAAGCGCCTGCCCTGGCAGGCCCGAGGTTGTGAGTTCAATCCCCGGTGCCGGGGGAAAAAAAAATAATGCAGTTTGCCAATTCTTGATGGACCTGCATCCTCTGCACACCATTTAAATGTATGTATGCAGCCAGGCTGGTGCACGCTTGCAATCCCAGCACTTGGGAGGCTGAGGCAGGAGGTTCGTTGTGAGTTCGAGACCAGCCTGGGCTACAAAGTGAGTTCAAGGCCAGCCTGAACTGCATAGTGAGATCCTGTCTCAAAAAATAAGGGCAGGGATTTAGCTCAGTAGCCTAAGTGCCTGCCTGGAAGGCATGAGGTTGTGAGTTCCATCCCTGGTACCAAACAAATAAATAAAGTATGTATGTATGCAATTGGGCTGAGGATATAGCTCAGTGGTACAGCACTTGCCTAGTATTAGCACACATGAGGACCTGCAAACAAAATTTTAAAGAGAAATATGTAACTTACAAAAAGAATATGTACCTGCTGTACAGCAATAGTGGAGGCAATACATGAAAAACATTTGAATTTCACACACAGCTCGTTACTAATTCAAAAAGTCTAATAGTAAAAGAGATGTTGAGAATGGCAAAGTAAGGAACTTCAAAATTGGTCCCTCCACAAGACATAATAAACTTACAAATTTGTCAAAATCAACTTTATTTGAATTCTAGAAACTATTAAGTGTTGTAGCAAGCAAGCAAATACTTAAAAAATAAAATAAAATAAAGCTAAATCTCAGTAACAGAGCTTTTCAGTGTTTTAACTTACCCTAATCCTTTTTCTCCAACCCTTACCCACTTCCTACCCCTACCCACAGCCCTGAACACAACTGCCATTCCCAGTTCTAGAAAGAACACCATTCTCAAAGAAGTATAGCATTTGTCTGAATTGCCTGGTGGTTCCTTTAAAGACCAGTTTAAAGGGATTGTCTTTATTTCATCTAACTTAAAACTCTGGCAGGACCACAAGGTAATTACAAAGGGCTCTGAGGCATTTGTCAAAATGCAAATGTATCAGCCACAACCCACTGGGACCAGGGAAACAGCCAGAAGGAAAGTAAAAAAGATTGAGAGCACAAGCTGGGGGATGAAATGCTTTGGGGAATAAGAGCTTTATAAAGCTCCTACAATTTGTGGAAATCTGAAGGCTATGTGCCCCAGAGCTAGGTGACGCTCAGAAAACACCAAAGCCCTAAACTCTCACTTCTGGCTGACTTTCAGACTCAGTGCAAGTAGAAAGCAAAAGCTAAGGCAGTTATAAACAGGGTAAGAGCTGAAAGACTTGCCCCAATACATACGAAGAGCCTATCTACAGGGTCAGTGATAGAGCTTAGTGGCACAGCACCTGCTGGCAAGCACAAGGTCCTGAGTTTGATTTGATTCCCGGTACCACAAAAACAAACAAACAAACAAAAAACACCAAGAGCCTATCTACAAAAACTGAGACACATTTTTTTCCCTGCCATTTTAAGAATATCTCTGTTGACTCACTAACTACAACATTAGTTCAGAAAAGCCACTAAACTGCAATAAACAGCAGGAATAAACAACAGGGAGAGGAAAGAATTTGATTTCCAATTAAAACATCAGAATAGCCAACAGTCCAGTTTTCAACAAAAACTTAAGCATCTAAAATTTTTTTTAAAAGAAAAAATAGCAGGCCGGGCATGGTGGCACATGCCTATAATCTTAGCACTTGGGAGACTGATGACGGAGGATCTCTCAAGGCCCACTTAGGCTACACAGTGAGTTCCAGGCCAGCCCAAACTGCATAGTGAGACCTTATCCTATGATGAAGTTTAGCAACTCATCAGAAAAAACTCAAAGTGAAAACCTACCAATCGAATGAATTCATTCGTGAATGAAATGTACCTGTTAACCAAATGTGACTGCTTTTAGCCAATCTCTTCTAGGTGACAATATTAATTGTCCATTTGTTATTTGGTTAAATGTATGAATGAACTTCACTGAGCATAGTTTGAGGGTCAAAGTTTGTTTATTTATTAAGTGGACTAATACAGCTGATCTACTATTTAACTTAAACTTTGGCTAGAATATTGCACATAATTTCATACAAGGTGTGATCAAACAATACAGTCAATGATTAAATTTTTTAAAAAATTATTATAGTAAGCCGGGCGTGGTGGCACACGCCTTTAATCCCAGCACTTGGGAGAGGCTGAGGTAGGAGGAGCTTTGTGAGTTTGAGACCGGCTTGGGCTACAACGTGAGCGCAAGGCTGGCCTGAGCAACATAGTGTGACCCTGCCTCAAAAAACTAGGGGCGGGAGTTTGGCTCAGTGGTTTAAGCACCTGTCTGGCAGGCGCGAGGCTGTGAGTTTGATCCCTGGTACCACCAAAAAAAAAAAAATCTGTTATACTAAAAGTCACACTGCCATTAATCTCCTTTAAAATAGTCTCCCTGCTGGGCAAGGTGGCGCGCGCCTTTATTCCCAGCACTCGGGAAGGCTGAGGTAGGAGGAGCATTGTGAGTTTGAGGCCGCCTTGGGCTACAACGTGAGCGCAAGGTCAACCTGAGCTACATAGTGCGACCCTGCCTCAAAAAAACCAGGGCTGGGAATTTGGCTCAGTGACTTAAGCGCCTGTCTGATAGGCGCGAGGTTGTCAGTTCAATCCCCGGAGCGGCAAAAAAAAAATAAATAAATAAATAAAATAAAATAAGACAGTCTCCCTTACTTCAAAAACACTTAGCCCATCATTCTTGCCACTTCCTGAAGCAGTTCTAGAAGTCCTCTTTCATGAGTATCTTTGGGTATGCTGTAGTCCTTGATGTCCTGAAGTGATTCAAAACATACACCTTTCACGGTTATTTGCACTTCAGGGAAGAGCCAGAAGTTGCATGGTGCCAGAACCAGTGCATAAGGACATACCATACTGTCACAAATCTCCTTTCTGAAGGATGGCACTTGGCAGCAGCATTTCCCATATTTCTAATCACACACTGTAAAGATGCTCACAAAAGACTTCCAGAACGTGTTTAGAAAGTGGCAAGGATAATGAGCTAAGTGCGTTTGAAGTAAGGGGGAAGCACTATATTTTGAGGGGGGTTAATGACAATGAATCTTTCACTATAGTAAATTTTTAAATCTAAACATTCATGGAATATTTTGATCACTCCTTGTAAACTTATCAGTCCTTACAATGCATGCTATCTTTTACAATAATTTTCAAATTTGAGTCCCACAAACACATCATTTATGCCTTTGGGTTTTTTTTTTTTTTTTTTTTTTTTTTTTTTTGCTTTTTTGAGACAGGGTCTCACTGTGTAGTTTAAGCTGGACTTGAACTCACTATTGCAGCCAAGGCTGGCCTCAAACTCACAGCAATCCTCCTGCTACAGCCTCCTGAGTGCTGGAATTACAGGCATGTGCTACCAAGCCCAGTTATCTTTGTATGTTTAATGAAAAACGTCTACACAAAGACTTCCAAGGATATGGAACTATTTTTTTCTTATAGGTGTCCCTTATTTTCAGTTTTTATTGCCTGCATATTTTCTCTGAGTCTATGACATGGATCAACAATTCTGATCCAACTCAAGACTCAAACAGAACCAAAAGTACATACTTTCAATTGCCAAGTAAATTTTTCGCTCTCCTTCCTTGGGTTCTTTGCCAGGGGGGAAGTAAGTTCCTCTGATTGTAATAGCAGCTTCGGAATATTCGCTGATTCTCTGAAGAGCTTCCTTAGAGGTAACTTTCCACCTAGCAGTCTAAAAGAAAGGATGGGAGAAAAAATTATTCCATAATGATGACTTTTTTTAAAAGAGTTTTTTTGTTTGTTTGTTTGTTTGCTTTTCGAGATGGGGTCTTGTTATGCAGTTCAGGTTGGCCTTGAGCCCACTTTGTAGCCCAGGCTGATCTCAAACTTGCAACGATCCTCCTGCCTCAACCTCCAGAATGCTAGGTTTACAGGTGTGCACCACCACGCCTGGCAACGATGACTTTTAAAAAATCAAATATGCTGACAAAGAAGAGGCTGGTTAACATATTATGGTCAATATTAAGATCATAATAATACATTATAATTTCACTTAGATCCTAATGTACCTAGAACATATTCATAACATGAATTTCTATTGCTCTCTCCCTTATGTAGGTAAAAATGAAGTAAGTAGTGAATATTCATCTTAAAATGTTCATGATTTAAAGGAATTTTCAGTTGGGCATGGGAGTGCATGCCTATCATCACAGCACTTGGAAGGCTGAGGCAGGAGGATCACTGTGAGTTCAAGACCAATCTGGAGCACACAGTGAATTCAAGGCCAGCCTGAACTACACAGTGAGACTCTGTCTTAAATAAAAATTGAAAAATGAAGGGACCAGGTGTGACTGCTCACAGCTGTAATCCCAGCACTCAGGAAGCTGAGGCAGGAGGATCACTTCGAGTTGAGGTCAGCCTGGGCTACCAAGTAAGCACAAGGCCAGCCTGAACTGCATAGTGAAACCCTATCTTAGACAAAAAATAAATAAAATAAATAAATAAAGGATTTTTCTTCTTAGAAAAACAAGAATTTCTATTTTACAATATAAAAAGAATTAAATCTGTTACTTGCCTGTGGGAAGTCATTAATCTCTAATTCTTCCTCATATCTCTTAAAAGATTCATTCTGTCCACCATCCTGCCTCTCTTCTTCTTGTTTTTCTAAAGGCACATAATTGAGCTTGGCATTGATCTTTTCAGCAAGCTGCTCTGCAATGGTTTTTGCAGACACAGTGGGAGCCAGGATGGTGCCACCTCTGAGAATTGCGTTGGTGGCCTGTTGCATCACATCCTGCAGTGAAAGAAGATCTACAGTCAAATCTCCAATGAGGACGAAGACAGGACGAGGGGCCGTACCACAAACTAGTCTCTGAAAAGCGACTAATTCTGTTTAAATAAATAAGTAGCATCTGTCTACTGCAAAGTCCCACCCATACGTGCAATTCAGCAGTACTTATATATGAATAGTTCAATGGATCTCCCTTACTTCTGAAAAAAATAAAGAACATTCGATTTTCTATTAAATTTTTACTGGGCCACAAATACGTCCTTGATAACTCTTAAAATCAGATATGATGCAGTATTTCTAAAATCATTACATATTTTGTGACTCACAGGAGTTTCCTCTGAATAAGAACCTTTGTACCATTAACAGTGGGCATCTCCTAACCCATGGGCCAAACCAACACTCAACAAGCTATACCAAATGACTTACTCTAAATCTTCAAATTACTGTTGAAATTAATAAGCTATTTTTTGGGCATGCTATAATCAGGTACTTAGCTAAAAGATAACAAAAAAGCTTCCAACAAAAGGATAACATGAAATAATTAGAAAACACTCTTCTCCACTATTTAAACACATTAGTCATGCAAGTGCATGTTCATACATTCAGGGAACTGTGTGTACCCATCAATCCACCCTATCAGTACAGATTAAGAAAGAAAAAAGCAGTAACTTCCTCAGACTTTAGTAAGACTAACTGGAATACAGTGTAGGTTGAGTATCTCTTTTCCAAATTGCTTATGATCAGAAGTGTTTTGGAATTTTAGAGTATCTGCATAGGTTTTATCAGTTGGCTATCCTTAATTCAAAATCCCAAATTCTACAAAATCCAAAACTTTTTGAGTATCATGTCCATGGTCAAAGTTTTGAATTTTGGAGCATTTTGGATTTTTAGATCAGGGATGCTTAACTGTTCTGTAAAAATTATCTATGCCTAATGTGGCTAACCACTAAGGCATTCCAGAATAAGCATAAAGCCTTCAGTTAATCATACTAATGAAATCACCCAAATGGAATTATCAAGGAACCCTACATTGAGAATGTTAAAATTCTTAAAAACTCAATTTCAGGGAAAACTTACTCACTTGTGCTTGACAAAGTCCTCAAAAGTATTTAAATCAAAACTACTGATTGAGACACGGAACAAAATACTTAATACCTGAGACTCGATGCCCAAATTCTTCTGAGCATTAATCCTGAGAGCCAATCGCTTAGCAATTTCTAATTTTTCAGCATTTCCCGCAGTTGGGGCAGGAACACTAGATGTTCCAGGAGCAGCCATGTCTTTTACTCTCTTCTTTGAATTAAACATGCTTTCAATTTGTTCATCAATCTAGACCCAGGAAAAAACAAGAAGGATTAGCAAAAACTAGATTAGAAATACCAATTCTGTTATATGTATAGAAACAAGTTATACAATAAATACTGTGAAAAGGGAAGAAACTGTTCAAAAGGAAAGAGAAACTGAGATAGGGGAAAGGAGAAAAAGGAAAAGGAAAAAAATATATATACACACACACACACACAAAATAGTTAAGATAGTTATACTACTAACTGCGATTGGTTCATTGAAAAAGAAAGGTTTGTACCTATATTGCTTGATAAATTTTTCATGCCCTGTATCTTGTAATATGAGCAACTACTTTGAAGATAACAATATGCAATGTACTAACCAGTGTTACTCTCCTACAAACTTATTTTGAAATTTTGTACCACTGTCTTTATTGTTTTATCCTTTTTTTAAAAAAAAAGTAACAAGTAAAAATGTTTCCACCAAAACGCTAGGATCAATTATACTTATGCAATTCAATTACACAAATTAACAGCAAAGTACACCATTAATTTTTAAATGTGATACATTTCATTTGGAAAATACACTGTTTATGGTGAAAAGAAAATAGAAAATTGAGATATAACACCGCATCAATCAGACTCCTATATCTCAGTCTGATAAAATGAGGAAATATGTTCCATCAACATGGAATAATCCATATCATGCAGCTGAGTTGTTCCAGGGCTCAGGCCTTGAGGACAAATTATACTGCAATGAATATATGTGGAAGAAGGGCTGTAATTCCAGGCAAGGGGACAACTAAAAATAGTAATTCTCAGGAGGAATGGTGCGACATGTTCCAAAGGCAGATCTTTCATTACAACTCCTAAAATGTAATTGGAATTGCCTGAAAAACAGTAATAAAAAAGATCTAATGCCTTATTCTTTTGAATCAAAAAAGGAAAAGAAATAAAAGTTGGTTTTTCATCAAGATGAGCTACTATGAAGGCCTCATCCCTTCAAGAGGTCTCAGTGCCACAACTGCATACTAAGAAAACTCAGCACCATGTGTCTTCTGTCCACAATGATCACTGACACTGCTCAGTAAAGAGATACAAATTCCTTCATAAATTCAAATTAAAAGGCTTCTCTTTTGTGCAGAAAAACTTTGTCTGGGGTTAAAATTAATCAGGTTACTTTAGGAAGCTCTTTTACTGAACAAAATGGTTCTCTTTTTTTCTGAAATTTGTTTCATATTAAGAAGTTTTATTTATCAACCAGTTGTTTTTATTTTTGTGTGTGGTGTTGTTTTTGGGTTTTTGTTTTGTTTTGTTTTGTTTTTTGGTGCTGCTGAGACCTAAACTGGTCTGTTGCAGTTTTGCTTCTTTTTGAGACAGGCTCTGACTACATGTAGGCCAGGCTAGCTTCAAACTCATAGCAATCCTCCTGCCTCCGCACGGTCCCACCCTGTGTTGGAATTACAGGCACGCATCACCATGCCTGGCTCCTAAAACTGCTTTTAAACTCAAAAATTAGCTGAGTAAAGCTGTTTAAAACTCAACAGCATGCATAGTGTTAAAATCTAAATAAATACATAAAATCAGGAATGCAGAATGTGTATGATGCTAGTTGATACAGCTTATTTTATTTTTAGCTTTACAGTATTCTCTTTTTTAAAATAAACGTTGTATATTATAGCACTTTTACAGAATCAACGTATTTCATTATGGAGTTTTGTTTGCTTGCTTATGTGTTTGCTTTTAGTTTTCTTTTTTTTCGTTTTTAGTTTTCTTTGAGAAAGGCTGTGCTGTGCAGCCCAGGCTGGCATCAAACTCTGGTAATCCTCAGACCTCAGCCTCCTGAATGATTTTTAAAACCTCGAAAGTAATATAAAACCTAACAGCGATTTTTTTTTAAACAGAAAAAAGTAAGAAATAACAAAAAAATGTTTCAAAACAGGCTAGTAGGAGAGTAACAATGATCAACACATTGCATATTGTTACATTCACAGTAGTTGTACAGAGCTAACAGGTGAATTTTAAACATTTCTAGAAATTATTCAATTCTCTATGCAAGAGGCAGACCCAGAGGACTGCAGCCTGGCCCAGTCACTTGACCATGCCCAAGTCAGAACATACCAGCTAAACACAATTTCCTGCTCCTCCGGAACTGAGATAATAAAGGCTCATTGTTTTAAGCTGCTATGTTTTGGATTGATTTGTTACACATTAACAGATATTGGAACTAACACTGACTTCACTGAATTTTGAGGCAGTATAGTACAAGAGGAAGAGAATGCATTAGATTAACATGAGCCCTGGGTTCCAGTCCTATCTGTATTTAATTTCCAGTATAGTCAAAACCAAATACTTTTGGTGGGCCTCAGTTTCCTCAGACTGACTATCTGGTTTACAAAATTGTGCTCCAAAGCTTTTCTTTTTTTGGGGGGGAAGGGTAGTTAAGACAAACAAGGTTCAGTGTGTGGCCTTATGTTGGCCTTGAACTTCTAGGCTCAAGCAATCTTCCTGCCTTAGCCTCCTGAATAGTTAGAACTACAGACATGTGGCTTGAGACAAGTTTAACAGAGTATTTTAAAAAATGTTTTATGATCAAGTATGTTGGGAAATTTTTGGGTAAAACAAAGTTAAATAGCCTTGTCTGTCTGTCCCTCTTGCTTTTTGAAGTAATGGGAACTAAACCCAGAGCCTTCACAATGAACTACATCCCCAGCATGCCTCCCCCTTTCTTTTTGAGACTCAGGTTGGGGCTAAACAGGCTTTCTCAATTAATCATTTGTCATATCCTTTGACATGCTATTGAAAAAGACATGCTAACACACACACACACACACACACACAGAGAGAGAGAGAGAGAGAGAGAGAGAGAGAGAGAGAGAGAGCGCGCGTGAGATTTGCACCTATTAGGCAGATTTTTCAAAATTACTGTGGAAACATCCTCTTCTAACATTCCTGGGGTCAGGGTTCCAAAGAACAGGGTTTCTGGTTTTTTGGGAGAAGGGAGTTTTTGTTGTTGTTTTTTTTTTAAATAGGATCTTGCTGTGTAGTTTAGACTGGCTTGGAAATCACTATGTAGCCCATGCTGGTCTCAAACTCACAGCAATCCTCCTACCTCAGCCTCCTGAGTGCTTGGATAATGGGTGTGCATCACTACACCTGGCAGAACAGTTTTTGAAAACCTCAACTTGCTGAGAAAAAGAGTTTTGACAGTGATAGCTATGAAAACCTCAAAAGGTTATTATTTCTTTCTAAGCCTCAGTCTCAATTACAAAATGGGAATACTAGGAGTCTCTATCTTATATAATCACTGTGAGGAAGTAAAATATCCCTATAAAGCACATGGCACAGCGTGTGGCACTTAGTAGCATTCAATAAAAGTCAAGTATCATTAATGTCTGCTGGGAGTGGTGGTGGCATGCCTATAATCCTAGCACTCTGTAGGCTGAGGTGGGAGGATTACCATGAGTTCAAGTACAACTTGGACTATATAGTGAGTTGATGGCCAGCCTGAACTACATAACAAGACCCTGTCCCCTCCCCCCCCAAAAAAAGAAAGAATAGAAAAAGGAGTATTTCATAAGTAATATCTCATAATTATCAAATTTACAAAGATAAAAAAACAGTATTAAATGTGCAAGACCCTGGGTTTCATCCTGAGTACAATAAAAAACAAATGCAAAAACATTTATCAGTTGCAATGAAAAGGCAGACATTGTCTCACACTACTGTGATGGACCCAAACTGATACTCCCTTGCTGGAGGACAATCTGACAATGTTTAAGGCCAAATAAAATACTATACTTTCTACCTAGCAATTCCACTTACAAACTAACTCTCTAGATGCAACCTAATGTATGTGCAAAGTTCAATGTGCAATGAAATACAGTAGATATTACATTCTAATTAGTGAATATATGGAAGCAACCAATACATTCAAATGTAAGTCCAATTTATTCAACTATGAAATATCTGTATGATGAATTATGTGGCCATTAAAAATAAGAATGAATTTAGTAAAATGGAAAGATTTCTACATACTGCTGTTATAAAGCAGTTATAAAGCAGTATAATCCCATTTTTATGAAACTATAGAAGTGTGAATATATGTGCCTACACACACAAACTCAGAAAAACACATCAAGGTTTCCAGGAATTAGTTAACCTGACAAGCCTAAGGAAAGTCCTCCAGTGTAAAAGGAACAATCACTTCAACTGGCCATGAAAATTGGAATACTTACATCAACTGCAGCATCCTCGTCATCCGAATCTTGCAGACCAAGGGCTGCCTTCTGTAACTTCTTCCGCTCATTAGCCAAAGCTTGTTCTGTTTCATCAAACTTGAATCCCTTACCAGAGAACCCACTACTCTTTTTAATTATTTTTCCTTCCTTTTAAGGAAAAAGTAAAAAGTTAATTTCATAGTAAAAACTTACTATTTTTCAAGGTGGCATATGACAATATCAAATATATTTCACCCAGTAAAAAGCAAAAAATAAGAGCTTATAAGATACTAAGTTCAAGCAAAAGAGATTCTACTTTTACTCTTCCCCCACTAAAGAAATAAATAAAAACAGTCTTATCAAGGTGTCCAAGTATCAGTCACATTAGTAATTTACATAAAAGAAACAAGAATTTAAAAGCTTACAGCTTTCTGTTGATCTTTGAAATCGCTCCAAAGTTTCTCTAGATCAGGAGGTACTGCAGTTCCTGACAATTCAAGAGCTTTAATTATATCACCAGCATAGCGAGCTTGATCCTCTGTGATAAAAGTGTAGGCATAACCCTAATGAATAATGAAAAAATTGAATGTATTAGAGACTAAAAGATGAATCTTACTTAGATCACAAATATATACATATATATGGGGGTTTTTTTGTTGCTTTTTTGGTCTTTTTCAGATGGTTTCACTAAGCAGTTCATGCTGGCCTTGAACCTACTTTGTAGCCCAAGTTGGCCTCAAACTTGCAGCAATCCTCCTGCTTCAGCCTTTATCCTATTTTTTAATGGCTCAAAGTGAAATACTTAAGTTTAATATTTAAAAACAAGGGGGCCTGGAATGTAGCTGAGCAGTAGAGCACCAGTCTAGCCATGTGCTGGGTTCAATCTACAGCACTGCAAAACTAAACAAAACATACGGCTTGGCTTGGTGGTACGTGCCTATAATCTCAGTGCTCTGGGAGGCGAAGGCAGGAGGGTAGGAAGTTCAACTCCACTGGGGGCAAATTAGTGAGATTTTTGTCTCAAAATAAAAAGGCTTAGGGATGCTGCTCAATGCAAAGGCTCTGAGTTCAATCACCAGTACCACAAAGAATAAAAATAATAAATTCTCACACATCACATACTACCCTAACCACTTTAACCCACATCAACTTCCAAGGATGTAGCTTTGCATATTTTTCTTTAACAAAATGAAAATTGACAGCTGGGTGTAGCTCAGGGGTAGAACATTTGACTCAAAAACAAAAACTGTGTGCATATGTATACACAGTTGCTTATATACACAAATGAGCTATTTTTAAATATTTATTTTTATAACTATAAGATTAGCTACCTCACCTTCCTGAAATTCTCTAAGGCCCAAGGTTTCATTGGCCCCTAGTAGGTTTTTGTGCAGGCAAGAGCAAAAACGGAGAGGAAAAAGGCAAATGATATTCAGACTGTCATTCACAAAACATTCTGTCCCTCAAACAGTAGACTGTTTCAAATTTTAAAGACATGGTTTAAGATTTTATTTCAGGAATATCTAAATAGTCACCACATTTGATCCGTGGTCTGCTGTTGTGCTGCACATGATCTAAGAATATTTACATTTTAATATGGTTATAAACACACACAAGAGGGAAAAAGACAGTATGTGACAGGAACTGCTGTGGTCCAGTTACAATTTTTAGTATATGACCTTTTAAGGAATAAGTTCCCAATGCCTCAGAATACATCAGTTAAGAAAAAAAATTCCATTACTACTTATAAGCTATGTAACACTGAAGTGACTTAACTTCGGTATGTTCACTTTTTCGCATGTATAAAATGGACTAATATCTACCTCGAAGTGAAACTTTGAGGATGAAATGAGATGGTATGTGTAAAAAAGTTAGAACACTATCCAGCATATGACAAATATAAATATAAGCTATTACTTATAGAAGATAAATGTAAGCTTTATATTTGTTTTATATTTGTATGTATGTATATTTGTAAGATTTATAGACAATAACTATAAGCTAGTACTATTAATAGTGGATAATGTTGCTCCATATGCAACATCCAAGGTTGGAAAATTCAAATGGTTATCATCTATGTCTTCAACAACAGAATATTCTGTGGCCTAAAAAAAAAAATCACTGGTTGGGGGCATACCTCAGTGGCAGACTGCCTGCCTAGCATGCACAAGACCGAGATTTTGATTGCCCAGCAAGGAGAAAGGGGAAAAAAAGAAGAAAGATTTTGTGGGCATAGATGTATGTGCCTGAAGGCCTAGCTACACAATAGGCTGAGGCAGAAGAATAGCCTGACAGGAGCTGAAGGCCAGTCTGGGCAATAAAGCAAGATCCCACATCAAAAAACAAACAAAAAGAAACCCCCAACTGAGGTCCATATAGATACAAAATACACAAGTCAAAAAAGCAAGTAATGTGCCAGGCATGGTGGTGCACACCTGTAATCCCAGCACTAGAGAGGCAGAGGCAGGAAGACCACTGTGAGATCAAGGCTAGCCTGGGCTACATAGTGAGTTCAGGGCCAGCCTGAGCTACATAGCAAGACCCTGTCACAAAAAAGAAGGAAAAAAAAAAGCAAATAACATGCGTGTGTGATATGTGGGTATGGCTACATTTTATGATCCCACATTCTTTAAAAAAGCAATGAAATATACTGGACTACTATATGTATACAAATTTTCAGGCAAAGGAAAAAAGAATCTAAAAGGAGATATAAACTGTTAACAATATCTGCCTATAGAAAGCATCAAGATATCTAAAAATTACCAATATCTAGACATGCATATGTATATAAATGATTCACTTCATTCCACACATCCTGATGACATTTTCAAAATGTCTTTGTAACTATTATCTATTTCTTAAAATACTATGAACACCTATGTTCTAATATAAATGAAATCAACTGTTAAGAATTATTTTTACTTTGTTGCCGGCTCTTCCAGTCCGTCCTGCTCTGTGTACATAATCCTCGTAGTGGTTGGGGCAGCTGTAATTTACTACAAGAATTAGATGTTTCACATCTAGACCTCGAGCAGCAACTGAAGTGGCCACAAGAAGCTTGCAGGTTCCATTCTTAAAGTCGTTTATGATGCTATCTCTGTCATATTGATCAATACCTGTGAGTAAATTAAAGAAGAGATATAAAACATGTTAGAACTTCCCATTTCTACTGACGGAGAAGGAGTCCTCTTTTTTTTTTTTTTTTTTTTTGCAGCACCGGGGATTGAAATCATAGCCTCACACCTGCCAGACAGGCACTTAAGCCACTGAGCCAAACTCTCGGCCCTGGCTTTTTGAGGCAGGGTTGCACTATGTAGCTCAGGCCAGCCTTGGGCTCGCGTTGTAGCCCAAGCGGACCTCGAACTCACAACGCTCCTCCTACCTCAGCCTCCCGAGTGCTGGGATTACAGGCATGCGCCACCAAGCCTGGTGTGGAGAAGGAATCTTAAAATGGAATAAGAAACAAATCCATACCAACTCCAACAATATAGGAAAATAAAAGACTAAAAAGATTTAATGACAAGATTAAAGGCAACTGCCAACCATACATTCATGAATCTTCCAAGTCTTTGTTTCAAACCCTTTCTTGTATATAAGGCTTATACTTACAAAGGCCTAGTTTCAGAATCACCAGCCCAAACTTGTTTTGGGAATAAAGGAAGAAAAAAGGCAGGAACAAACAGCCTACACTGAAAGCATGCAGATCTTTCTCCTCCTCCTATGACATTTTTAGAGCCTGGCTACTTCATTTTGTTCAAAGACCAGAAGCAGCATTACCTGGCACTCATCAGAAATGTACAATCTGCATTTTAATACAAGACCCCTAGATGATTTCCACAGGTACACTGAAGTTGGATGAGTGCCAACTTAAAACTACTAACTGAATCTCTCTTAACAGGCTCCACATACGTGACAGAACAATATTTTACAAGGGATACTCAGAAATTCCTAAATAAATAAAAAGAAACAAATAAAATGTGGGCATAACTTAGTGTCAGAATCTTTCCTTTCTTTTCTCCTTC
This sequence comes from Dasyprocta punctata, assembly GCA_004363535.1. NCBI lineage: Eukaryota > Metazoa > Chordata > Mammalia > Rodentia > Dasyproctidae > Dasyprocta > Dasyprocta punctata. Next base: position 13,436 of record RJWM01008383.1, on the reverse strand, counting down.
CTCCCTCTCTTTCCTTCCTTTATTTTTCAGGCTAGAGATGGAACCCAGAGCCTTGTGCATGCTAAGCAAGCATGGTACCACTGAGCTATACCCTGAGCCCAAACACCTAAATATTTATGATTAACTTACTACTACCTAAATTTACTTTTTGTAGTACAGGAGTTCTCTACAACTAAGCTAAGTCCCCTGCCCCTTTCATTTCATTTTGAGACAAGATCTTGTTAGGTTGTCCATGTTGGCCTCAAATTTGAAATCCCCCTGCTCAGCTTCCTGAGTAGCTGGTATTAGACATGTGCTACCACTCTTGCTCCTAAATTTTTAAATGTCCTCTTCAAAGACTAAAGTATTTGGACCCCTCACCCCACATCTTTGCCTCCTGTTATTGAAATAAGAGTCTCACTATCTGGCCCAGCCTGGTCTTGAATTCATGATCCTCCCACCTCTACCTCCTGAACAGCTAGGATTACAGGCATGCTCCACTGTGTGTGGCTCCATATTTGGATTTTATGTCAAAGAAAACAGCATCAGAAAAAAAAAAAAAAAAGAAAGAAAGAAAAGAAATGAAATGAAACTAGCATCTAACACTCCACCAAGAATTCTCAAAAGAAAAATTAATAGAATCAATATCAATATAAATTTAAGCTTGCAATTTAAAAATATCAAAACCTCTGCTCTAGCTTAAGGCATCCTGACTAATGCAACTATATATTTCATCCCTTGGAAGTGAATAAAATGTGCTAACTGAAACACACAAAATGCCTACCCCAAAACGCCTACCCCAAAACCTCCCCCTTAAAAAAAAAATAACCTCAATTTTGAACTGGGTAGCTAGATGCAGTTCAGTAGTAGAATGCTTGCCTAGCATGCCCAAGGCCCTGGGTCCAATTCCCCATACCACAAAAACAAAAATGTAGTTGTAAAAATCTAGAAGCAATTAAAATATCCTTAAATGGATAAAGAGATACACAGGAGCACATCTATATACTACTACTCAGCAATAAAACAAATGAACTAGGTAACAACCTAAATAAATTTCAAAGTTATTATGCTGAGAATAAAAAGCAAACTGCAACTAGGGATACAACTCAGCAGCACAGTGCCTGTCTGGCAAGCACAAAGTCCTCAGTTCGATTCTCAGCAGGAAAAAAGAATAAAAAGTAAACTAAAAATAAATAATATGAAATTTAATTCTAAATTAAAAGAACAAAGCAAATATTTTTTTTTCAAAGCAAATACTATCATTCAGAACACAGCACATTATTTGGCACCAGTAAGTACTTAAAAGCTATTTCATAGGTAAACAGGACATTACCTCCATGAAGAGACATGCAAGGATAAGATGCTCTCATTAAATCCTTCAGCAGACCATCAGCATGTTCCTGCTTATCCACAAATATAATGACAGACCCTGATTCTTGATAATGACCTAGCAGCTCAAGTAATTTTAAGAATTTCTTTTCTTCTTCAATCACAATCTGAAAATACCAAGTTACACCAAGTTAATGGGAATAAACCTGCAAACACATCCTTGCTCATTAAATAAACAAATACTCATTTATTTTGTAGTGAGTGAATAAAAGATAACTATTTTCCTATTTTAAGAAAGGGCTAAAATGTTGATATTAATTGGAAAATCAGTAAGTTTTTTAAAAATTGTAAACTTTCAGAGAATAACAGGTTTGCAAATGTAGAAAAATGAGGCTGGGAGTTTGGCTCAGTGACTTAAGCGCCTGTCTGGCAGGCGAGAAGTTGTGAGTTCAACCCCCGGTGCTGCAAAAAAAAAAAAAAAAAAAAAAAAAAAAAAAAAAAAAGTGGAAAAATGACCATCAGTTCTCTCTGTTCCTTTAAAAGGTACAAATGCCAGTAAGCAAAGATTAAAATAGGTATCTTAATACCTATCTGCTAGTCCTGTACTTCTGGCAGGAGAAACTAAAAAGAGCATTTAAAGCAATGAGTTTCAGGTACCAAGGTGTTGAGGAACATGCTTGTAATAACAGCACTTAAGAGGTTGAGGCAGAAGGACTGCCACAAGGTGGAGGCCAGCATAGGCTACATAGTGAATTGAAGACACCCTGGATTACACAGTGAAACCTTGTCTCAAAAAACCCAAAATTAATTAATTTTTTAAAATGCACTGAGTTCCAGGTAACAGCATAATTGTTATCTATTAAAACACTGAAGACTGTAGTTAATGTATACTACTTAATTTTAGAAATTATCTATCCATCTCACCTTTTTTTGTGGCGGGGGTGGTGACAGGGTCTTTAGTTTTTTGCTATGCAGGTCAGGTTGGTCTTAAACTTCACAACATAGCCCAGGCTGGCCTCAGACTCCCAATAATCCTCCTGCCTCAGCCTTCAAGTGCAGAGACTACAGGCATGAGCCATCATGCCCAGCCCCATCTCACATCTTGATCTCTAGAGGGTCATACATACTGCCTAAACTAAAAAGGGAACTAGGAATTTCATAAAGATAGTACCCACCACCTGTTGCTCCACATCTGAACAAACCACACTCCTGCCTCCAACCTGTACTTCAATAGGTTTACTCAGGATTCTGCGAGCCAACGCCTCCATAGCTCTAGGGAAAGTAGCTGAAAACATAACTGTCTGTCGGTCAGGACGGACATTATCCACAATGCGCATGACCTGAGAAAACAGTACAAGTAAACATGATGAGCAATCTCCAAAACTTATATAATGTCAAAATTGAGTAGAAGAAATTTCTGAGAATGACTATTTCACCTTGCTACCTTTTAAACTTGTTACCCTACAATATCACAATTCATTTTGTACTCTAATTTGTTGCTCTTAGTTTTTGTACTTGAAAAATTGACACCTCCACTATTTAAATCAAAAGACTAGATGTCATACTGAACTAATCTCTTTCTGCTACTAACCTCACAACAATCCTTTAAGAAATTCAGTTCTATCTTTAAACTGTATCTGGAATGCAACCAATATACACAGCACTGGTTTCCTTCATTTACTCAACACATTTTTATTAAGCATTATTATATGGTAGGCACTGCCAAATGCCAGGAATATAAAATAAAAACACAAAAACTGGATGATTCTGGGAAGATGACAGGACAGGAAACAAGAAGAACCTGTCTATTGAGACTACTTGCCCTGGCAGAATCTGATATAATTATTTGGAACTATGGGGTCTATTGAAGGCTTGCAACTTCCAGGGGAAGACCTGGAAGGTAAATTGTGGTTAGTATCTGCCAATTTCAGCTCTTCTCACAGTAGCAGCTTCCTATGTGGTGCCTTCTCTTCCCACAAAAGTGTGCGCATGGTCCCAGAGCAGACTTCGCAAAGCTTGGAAGAGCCATGATGGGCCAAAAAAAAAAAAGCAAAGAAAAAGAAAGCCTATCTCTCAAATGTTAAGGATTTGTACTCTGACTACTTCTCATCCCTAAGGTGTAAAGAGACAGTGGTCATTGTACTACTGTTCAAAACTGTTGCCAAGACCTTTCCCCTACAACTAAAGTGACTTCCAGAGGATTTAAAAAACCAGTGCTACCTTTTCTTCCCATCGCTGTGTTCCTGTTTTTTTTTTCCCTCCCCTTCTGGAAATCAAACATTAAAGACCAGGACATTCAAAAACAACTGAATATTCAGAGGATATTAAAAAGCAACCACACACACTCAGAGAAAGGTCCAGGTTAAGAAAAGACGGAACACCTTAAGTTTATACCTCAGGCCAATCCTTCACACAGCCAGTCGACAATAACCAAAACTAATAAAACCCAAATCCACAAACCCCAGGGAAGGAAACGAATGTGATTTCTAGAGTTATCACATCACTAATGTCCACTTTTCTTTTTTCTTTTCTTTTTCTCTTTTTTTTTTCTTTGCGGCACCGGGGATTGAATTCACAACCTCGTACCTATCAGGCAGGTGCATAAGCCACTGAGCCAAACTCCTGGCCCTGGTTTTTTGAGGCAGGGTTGCACTGTGTACCTCAGGCCAGCCTTGCGCTCGAGTTGTAGCCCAAGCCAGCCTCGAACTCACAACGCTCCTCCTACCTCAGCCTCCTGAGTGCTGGGATTAAAGGCATGCACCACCACGCCCACCACTTTTCAATAAAACCTCATAAGGCATACAAAGAAAGAGGAAAATATGGCCCACTCAAAATCATTAACAGAAACTTTGAAAAAGATCTGGTGGGAGATCTACTACTAGACCAAGGCCCTGAAACAACTCTGAAACGTACTCAAAAAACTAAAGGAAGATGTAGAGAAAGTCAAGAAAACAATGCAAGAACTATCAACAGAACTCATAGGTACCATCAAGCAGACGAGGTGACCCAGAAATAGAACACAGAAAGAGGTAGAGGAAAATCTGAAAAAATAATAGCTGAATTTTCCCAAATTCGATCAAAGAGTTTTCCATAAAGATCCAAGAAGCTAAAGAAAGCCTAGGAAGAGGATCAAAAAGAAGATTAAAGTCAAGAATCAAAGTTTTGGCCAGGCATTTAGCTTAGCTACATAAGCACCTATCTGGCAAGCAGAAGGTCGTGAGTTCGATCAACTGTACCAAAAAAAAAAAAAAAAAAGATTCAAAGTTTTCTAAAGACAAAGGATAAAATCAGGGGAAGGGGGTTACTGAGATTTGAACCCAGGAATATGTTCCAGGAAAATCTGTATGTTAGGTCACAAACTGAACTTCGATAGATTTTAAAAGACATATTTCATACTACTGACAGCACAAATCAGTGGTAGAGAAAATGCTCATCATATACAAGGCCATACGTTTGATCCTCAGCACTATAAAACAAAAATCAATTAAGAAAAAACAGGGACCAGGAATTTTGCTTAGTGGCGCAGGACCTGCCTGGCAAGTGTGAGGTCCTGAGTTTGATTCCCAGTACCACCTCCCACCAAAAAAATAAATGAATGAAAGAAAGAAAGAAAGAAAGAAAGAAAGAAAGAAAGAAAGAAAGAAAGAAAGGAAGGAAGGAAGGAAGGAAGGAAGGAGGGAAGGAAGGAAATGAACAAACAAACAAAAAACCCTGGGGCTCAGCATGGCAGCAATTGCCTATAATCCTTGTCCCCTGGAAGGCTGAGGCAGAAAGAACACAGGTGGTAGTCCATCCTAGGCAATTTAATGACTTAGTAAGACCCTGGCTCAAAATAAAAAAGGACTAGGGATGTAGCTCAGTGTGAAGGTCTATAGTTCAATCACCAACACCACAATAAAATACAGTAACATAAATCAGGAAAATAAGTGCTGACAAGGATCAGGAGAAACAATTCCTTTGAGTGACCTCGATAAGAAGTAAAATGATACAGCAGTGCCTCAAAAAATTGAAAGTGTATTATCAAAAGATGAATAAACAAAATGTTGTTGTACATATAATGGAATTTTTTTTTCTTTTTTTTTTTTTGTCTTTTGGAGACAGGGTCTCACTATGCAGTTCAGGCTGGCCTTGAGCTCACTTTGTAGCCCAGGCTGGTCTCAAACTTGCAATGATCCTCCTGCCTCAGCCTCCAGAGTGCTGGAATTACAAGCGTGAGCCACCATGCCCAGCCATATAATGGAATATTAAGTGGCCTTTAAAAGGAAGAGAATTTTAACACAGGTTACAGCATGGATGAACCTTGAAGATATACTAAGTAAAATGAGGGAGTCCTGAAAAGACAAATACTCTTGTGATTCCGTTTACATGATGTAATCAGAGTAGCAGAAATTATGGAGACCAAGTACAGTGGTAGCTGCCAGAAGCTGGAACGTGATAGAATAGGAGTTATTGTAAAATGATACAGTTGCAATTTTGCAAGATGAACTGTATTTATTCTCTTTCTCTCTCATTTGTACCAGGAATCAAACCCAGGGCCCTGCACTTGCCAGCAGGGACTGAGCTACATCCCCAGTCCAAACTGTACACTTTAAAATGGACAAAAATATTTTAATTTATAGAACGGTGAAGGTGATAAGTTTTATGTTACACAACAGCAAAAACAGAAGCCAAGGATAGTAGCACATGCCCGTAATCCCAGCACTAGGGAGGCTAATGCAGGAGGACCACTCCCATTTCAAGGTTAGTGTAGGCTACATAGTGAGTTTAAGGCCAGTCTGAACTACATAGCAAGACTGTGCCCCCTCAAATAAGTTGAGCCAGCCTGAAGAACTTAGCGAGGACCCTGTCTGAAAATTTAATAAATAAGTAAATGAATAAATAAAGATACAATAAATAAAGATGTAATAAATACATAGCTAAAGATGTTCAGGATGAAGATGTTGGGTTCACTCTCCAGTGCCACAAAAAAGAAGAAAAGTCTTCATGTTGCCTACATTCTAATGGGGGTGAACAAATATACTAAGTGTCAATACACTGTATGGTAGCTGAGCTTGGTAGCACACACATGTAATCACAGCACTAGGGAGGCTGAGGCAGGAGGATCACCATGAGTTGGAAGCCAGCCTGAGATACAGTGAGTTCAAGGCCAGCCTATACTACATGGCAAGATCCTCTCTTAAAAAGTATATATAAGGGCTGGGAGTTTGGCTCAGTGGCTTAAGCACCTGTCTGGCAGGCATGAGGCTGTGAGTTTGATGCCTGGTGCCACAAAAAAAAAGTATATATAACCTGTATTATATACATATATATATTTTATATGTATAAAATATTTATATATACATTATATTTATATTATATATAGATATAACTAGTATGGCAGATCAATATATTAAGTGGTGGTAAGAGCTACAGGAAGCAAGAAAACAAAAAGGTAAACAGTATCTTCAGGAACTGGGGTGGGGTAGGCATACCAATTATATCAGTGCCCACAGAGTCCTGAAGGAATCAAGAAGTCCTCAGATTCTTATAATAGCAGCTGTAAACAGACATTATGAATAAGAACACGGATGCTGGTTTAAGGGCAGACAGAGACCAACGGTTGGAACTGGAAGGATGAAGACCTTCTCTGTAATACAAAGGACCTGGGACCACACTTCAGCTCCTAGCAAAAATGACATGAAGGCTGGGAAAGGGGTAATTCAAGTCATGGCACTTGGAACCCCTGGGCCTAAGCCTCCACCATCTCTTATGAGGATCCTTTTAACAGTCTCCTAATATGGTACCAACCCAACTTCACAACTATACTCAACAGCCAAAATGATGGCTTCAAACAGATGACAGAGCTGGAGCCACAGCTCATCCTTAGCAATCACCAGGTCCTGGGTTCAATCCCCAGCACCAAAATACCAAAACCAAAAAACAGAATAAAACAAAAACCACATGCCATCACTGTCAATTAAAGATTACTAAAGACCTACTACATTCTCCTTCTCTTCCCTTTAAAAAACCCTAGAAAAAAAAGTAACATTATAGGGATCTTTGAAAAAAACCACAAACTGATAAAGAAAAAGAAAATAAGATTGGGAATGCTAGCAACAATATTTGGAGTAGATAGTACATGACTAAGTAGACACAATAAAACTAAGTCCTAAATTAAGAATCCACTAGATTTTCCAGGAAGTTGCTTCCCTGATACCTACACTGTTTCTTCTCTTTTTGGGATTTCTAGGGGGGAAGGAAAGAGTTGAACCTAAAAGAAAGTCAAAATGGAAAAGTCGTAACCCAAGATTATACAGTTAAACAACAAATAAATAAAAGTAGAATACATTTTGTATATGCAAAACACTAAAAACATTTCCAGACTGTTTTTACAGAAAAGTACCCTCCAAACCAAAGGGATATACAAACTGATGATGCCTAATCCAAAAACAGGAAACCCAAAATGCTCTAAAATCCAAATCTTTGTTTTGTTTTTGTAGAGTCTCCCCCTATGTAGTTCAGGCTGGTCTTGATCTCATGGCAAGTCTCCCGCCTCAGCCTTCCAAGTGCTGATATCATAGGCATCCACCACCACTCCTGGCTAAATCCAAATTTTGTGAGCAAAATTTGTGAAATTTCACATTTTGAAGCAACTCCGATTTCAAATTTTTGGACAACGGATACTCAACTAGTGAAGTCTTTGCAAATATTCCAAAATCTAAAAAACTCTGATATTTCAAAAACACCTGTTTCAAGCATTTCAATATGAGATATTCAATTGGTACCAAGAAAAAGGTATGGGATTAACTTCCCAGTAAAGACAACTGATTCAACACATACATCTACTTTTATACTCTTCAAAAATTACAAGGGGCAACCCACTCAGGACCTCAGGAGTTACTTCTATTCCCTATTCCCCATTCCTATTCTCCAATAAATTTTCCTACTCTTAACCTCCACTGTTTCTTAGAATTCATTCTTCAACTTTGGGGAACATTAGCTCACCGTGTTTGACATCTAGCATTTCTCTTATATCATCTTGGAGGTCTCACCGAGATACTTAGAAGGATGTTAAGAGTTTGCTTTTGTTTCATCGCACATCTAAAATATTTCGACTAAATTCTGGATTGCAATCCACTTAGGCATTCAAAATTGTCATCCTTGACCAAGATTAATGAATGATGCCACTCAGGTACCCTTGCTACAACTGGATCAATATTACCTAAGGGACTATACTTGCAAACTTATTGGTTGATCATAATTTTGACCCATGTTGTATCTGCCTCATGATTTTGCACTGTAAAATTTCCTTTGAGAGGCAGGCTCATTGGTAACCCCTTCAGAACCCCTCCTGATTCCCAGGAGTTATTTCTATTCCACATTCCCCATTCCTATTCTCCAATAAATTTTCCTACTTTTAAAAAAATTTTTTTCCCTTCAATTCACAAATGGGTTCAGAGAAAAAGCAATGAATTAATCACGGTTCTGTTGGGGAGGGGAGATGACAATCTTCTGGTTCTGGGTAATGATGGCAGTGATGGCGGTTATAAAATTTTGTGAATAAAAACTACTGAATTATACATAAATAAACTGAATTTTATGGTATGTGAATAGCATTTTATTATTTGACAATAAAACAAAACTAAAGAGTAAAGCAACGCAATACTGGAAGCTGGTAAAAAAATTCAGCAAGCTCGAGAATACAGAATGCTATGACAGCTGTCTTAGTTCCTTTTCTCTCGTTGCTGAGACAGAATACCTAATGCCCAAAATTGTAAAGGGAACGGTTTATTTCTTACAGTTCTTGGGAGTTTTAGTCCATACTCAGTTGGCTCCAAGGCAGTGTGGCATGGTGGAGCTGCCATTCATGGCCGCGGCCAACACCAAGAAAGGGAACATGCCTTCTTCTCACCCTTACATTGTATGTTGGCTCCACCCCTGGGCAGGTACAGCACTCACATCGCCAATCCCAGGGCTAGAGAACAAACCAATTACAAATGCTAGATTCAGTCGCATCCATGCCATGATTACATGAGACTTGGTGGGACCACAGGAACGTAACTATAATGACAGCAGTGAGGAAGAACCAACCTAACTGTCTTCTCTGTCTCCCCCACAGCCACCCCACTCCCTTTGAGACAGGGTCTCACTAAATTATTAAACTGACAAAACTAGGTTCCAGCTTGAGATTGTCCTGCTTCGGTCTTTCAGAATGTTGGGAATACAGGTGGGTCCCATCTTTTTTTTTTTTCTTTTTCCATATAGATGAAGGACAACTGATACAAAAAAAAGTAATTTATACATCCTTGTAGGCAGAAATGGCATTCTATGTGATGTGGAGAATTCCAACATTCCCAAGAGCTTTTTCCTAGTCCCAGATGTAGGTGATAGGAAACTATGACCTCTGTGAGGGAATTGGCCCAGCTCGAGATACGCATAACCTTGAGAGGTTTCCTAAAAGATCCAGCCAAATGACTCCAGTGATGCTTAAAGTCTTAGGTCACACTTCAGCACACAGAGCTCTGAATTCATGTCTTCCCTCCCCGTTAAGTATAGGCAGATCAAAAAGGATTAGCACACATCTACAGAATGTCTCTAATCTCAGAATGAGACTAAAATGAATTGAAAATCCACTGGGAGGTCACAAACCCTAAACAAACAGAAGGAAATCTTTTACTATCAATTTTAAAAAGATTCACTCCTAAGATATGGAGCTTTGGGGATCCCAACACTGGTGAAAAACAAAGGAGACCATAAAAATGATGGCAATTCCCATACTAAGAACAATGATGGCAAGTCACATACTAAGAACAATTAACCCCATCTAAAACAGTTAGGAAAGCACAAGGCCCCAGCTCCACAGTTCAGGGTGCAGCCACGCGCCAGGTCCTGGAGGTTCCAAACTCCGCCCAGCCAGGAGAAGGCCCAGGCACCATACGCCAGGGGCACGCTCTGGCTAGCCGCGTGCACCAGAGACTCTGAACTCCTCATAGCCTGATGTAAGGTCCCAGTGGTGCCACACTCCAGGGTCACGTTCCACCTAGTTGCCTGGGTCCTGGAGGTTCTGAACTCCACCCAGTCAGGCCTAAGACCCTGGTGCCACACTCTGGGAGTCAGTCCTAGTTAGCTGCACAGAGGATCCAAGTTCTGCCCAGCCCAGCTTCCTAGTGCAATCCATCAGGGGAACGCGCAGCCAGCCTCACAGGACACAGAGGTACCAAGCCTAGACCAGCCTACATCCCCAGAGCCGCTCATCAGGGAGTGGCTAACATAGCCGAAAGGTCTTGGAGAATTTGAGCTCTGTCCATCACAGCACAAGGCCCCAGCTCCATGGTTCAGGGGTGCAGCTACGCAGCAGGTCCCAGAGGTTCTGAACTGCGTCCAGCCAGGAGCAAGGCCCCAGCACCACACTCCGGGTGTGCGTCTCTGCAACCCACCTCGGTTGCAGAGGTTCTGAACTCCACATAGCCAGGTTCTAGACTTTGGCGACACACTCCAGGGGTGTGTCCCTGCTATCTGCAGGGAGGGGGATACAAGCTCTGTACAGCCCAGCATCCCAGAGCAACACAACAAAGTACATCAGGGGAACACACGACCAGCCTCACAGGCCACAGAGCACAAGGTTCCAGTGCCATAGTTTGGCGCTGTGTCACGGCTAGCCACAGTGATATTAGAGGACTAAAGCTCTACCCAGCACAGCGCTCCAGAGGGAAATGACAAAACAAAAGAGCAAGATGCAGTCTCAGTCCTCCAGCCCACCGAGAACAAACCTAAGAGACACTAAAATGAAAGACACTGAAAATCACACAACTGAACTTTCTGAAATGATAGCAAATGCAGTAAAGAAACAACTGCATGAAGTTATAAAGGAAATCAGGTCAGCAATAATCTCTCAGGTACAAAATGAAATGACAGCATTATGAAAGAAATACTGTCTGTGTCTAAAGAAGATCAAGATAAAAAATAGAGGAACATAAGAAAATGATGGAAACTTTGAATGAACAATATAAGACAGAATTAGACTGCATGAAACAGATTCAAAGGGATATTCAGGATATTAAAAATTCCATTGAAAGTTGGCAAAACCACTTGAATGAAATTGAACACAGACTCTCAGACCTTGAAGACAGCATGGAAGCTTACAATTACAAAAGAAAAGATCTCTTAAAAATAACAAGGAACAAGGAAACAATTCAATAGCTGCGAGATGATACCAAGAGAAACAATATAAGATTGATAGATGTCAACAAAAAAAAGCAGGGGGTCTATACAAATGACCTGTGAAGACTATTTGCAGAAATAATAGCATAAAATTTTCCAAACTTGGGAAGAGAATCTTATATACAGATAAGTGATGCATACAGAATTCCAATTAACCAAAACCAAAATAAATCTTCACCCAGATATATAATTAGGATATCAGAAACTCAGCACAAGAACAGAATACTAAAAGCTGTCAGAGAAAAGAAACAGATCACCTATGAAGGAAAGCTTATCAGAACTACAGGAGACTTCTCAAAACAAAACTTCAAGTCAGGAAGAGCTTGCAGTGAAGTATTTCAAATCCTGAAAGAAAACAACTTTCAACCCAGACTGATGTATCCTGTGAAACTATCTTTAAAAATTGATGGAGAACTAACATACTTTCATGACAAAGAACAACTGAAGAAATTCAGGGCCACCAAACCAACACTACAAAGAATACTGAAAGACACTCTGGAAAGAGACAAAATAACTACAATTCCAAGAACAACAAAAGGAAACCACTAAGCAGGGCAAACAATTAAACAGAAAAAGTAGAAAACCAACAACAGAAAGATAACATGACAGGAATACGTCAGTACATATCAGTTATATCAATCAATGTAAATGGTCTCAATTCACCAATAAAAAGAAACAGACTGGCAGAGTAGATTAAGAAACAAAATCCAACAATATGCTGTGTACAAGAAACACATTTAACTCAAAAGGAAATTCACAGACTAAAAGTCAAAGGATGGAAAACAATATTCCACGCAACAGGAATCCAGAAAAAAGCATGGGTAGCTATTTTGTTTGCAGACAATGTGAACTTCAAACCAAGAATGATCAAAAGAGATAAGGGAAGGCCACTACATACTTGTTAGGGGAAAACCTGAAGAGGAAGCGATTATGATCATAAATATATATGCACCAAATATGACAGCACCCAACCATGTAAGACAAATCTTAACACACATGAAAAATTAAATAAAACAATAATACAGTTATAACGGGGGACATTAACACCCCATTGTCACAAAGAGACAGATCAACCAAACAAAAAATCAGCAAAGAAATAACAGAACGAAATCAAACTTGTGAACAAATGAACCTAGTGGATGTGTACTGAGTGCTCCACCCAATAACATCAGAATACACATTGTTCTCAGCTGCACAAGGGTCATCCTCTAAAATAGATCAGATACTAGCCCACAGAATATGCTTAAGTAAATGCAAAGGAGGTGAAAACATTCCATGCATATTATCTGCCCACTGCACACTAAAATTGGAAATTAATGACAAAAAACCCCACAAGAACCCCACAAACACATAGAAATTACTCCCACGTCAGGAAAATGGAAAGAACACACATAAACAACCTAATGCTACACCTCAAACTTCTAGAAAAAGAAGGGCAAGTCAAGCCCAAAGCCAAAAGAAGGGAAGAAATTATAAAGATCAGAGCAGAAATTAATGCAATTGAAACTAAGAAAACAATACAAAGAATTAATGAATCGAAGAGTTGGTTTCTAAGAGAATAAATAAAATTGATAAACCGCTAGCCAACCTTATCAAAAAGAGGAAAGAAAAAACTCAAATCCATGCAATAAGAAATGAAAACGGTGAAGCCGGGCGTGGTGGCGCATGCCTTTAATCCCAGCACTCAGGAGGCTGAGGTAGGCGGAGCGTTGTGAGTTCGAGGCCGGCTTGGGCTACAACGCTGCGCAAGGCCGACCTGAGCTACATAGTGCGACCCTGCCTCAAAAAAACCAGGGCCGGGAGTTTGGCTCAGTGGCTTAAGCGCCTGCCCTGGCAGGCGCAAGGCTGTGAGTTCAATCCCTGGTGCCGCAAAAAAAAAAAAAAAAAAAAAAAAAAAAAAAAAAAAAAAAAAAAAAAAAAAAAAAAAA